>PVJO010011979.1:6687-57572 GCA_004026905.1 Hystrix cristata | reverse complement strand
ACATCCAGTGTGGGTGCTCTGTCTTCAGTAAATCTATTTAGCCACACCCAGAACTGTGCTGATCCAATCAGTGGACTAATCCAGTTATCACACATCCATAATCTATATTCACATACCCTAGATCCAGCCACCTCTGAAAAGACCCACCTGTGAGCACATGAAGCTTTGAGGGGGACATATCTATATACAAGCCGTAACAGCAGGTTAGGTATATTGGCTTTTTTTTTTTTTTTTTTTTTGGTTTTTAGAGACAGGGTCTTGCCTTGTAGTTCAGGCTGGCCCTGAGCTCACTATGTAGCCCAGGTTGGCCTCAAACTCGCAGTGATCTTCCTGCCTCTGCCTCTCAAGTGGTGGGATTATGGGCCTGTGCCACCGCACACGGGTCAGGTTAGGTATATTAAATGCACTTTCCACTCACATATTTTCAAGTTGTCATGGGTTTATAGAAACAGCAAACTCACTGAAAGTCAAGGAGCATCTGGACTGCTAATGTAGCTCTCTTCTAATACTTTTATAAAAAAATAATTTTTCTTAAGCTGGGTGTGGTGGTACACGTGTAATTTCAGCACCGAGGGGGTTTAGGCAGGATTGCTGTAAGTTCAGTGCCAACCTGAACTACATAATGAAATGCTGTCTCAAAAACAACAACAAAAAAATTTTCTTTTAGCAATGTAATAAAATGTTTAATTTTTGTGAAAAGTATTAATGTACTTTTTTTTCCCCAGAGAGTGATGCCTTCTAGCTTTTTTCTGCTGTTGCGGTTTTTCTTGAGAATTGACGGGGTGCTTATTAGAATGAACGACACAAGGCTTTACCATGAGGTACCTTTTCTCATTTCATGAATATCCATGATATTGGGCCTGTTTATGTAGTTTCATTGTCCTTCTGAGAGTTTGAAGTTAAACAATGTTTTATATGGCAGTTTTTATAAACTGAGATTCACTGTTGACTGTATACTGTCATCAAAACATTACATTTTCTTTTCCAGAAGTTCAAGTGGTTGAAAAACACACTCTGGGTGTGTGGGGGAGGGTTGGAGGTGATGCCTGAAAACAATTTTTGTATGTACCTCATACATTTAACAAAACTGTCTCTTAGCTCTTAACCTTTGTTTACAGAATATATTGTTTATATAGTGTCCTGATTCTCCATAGTTATTTAGGGTTATATAATTGTGTTACGTAATTATTATATAATTATTTTGTTACATGATTATTTTGATAGTTATTCTAAAGTTTGAAAGCTCTGTGTTCCATCTAGAGTAACTTAAACATGAAGCTTTTTTCTTTTCCAGTAAGTGAGGGTGGGGAGTAGTATGGATACTCCTCCAGTAGCCTCATAGCAGCCTTTCCTTTCTGAATGAGTTTCTGACTCTAGATTCGTGATCGGGTGGAGTGAGGAGTTACATGAGAAACTATCAGTGGTCATAATAATGATGACATCTGTGACACCTCTGTGAAATCCATGCTGTTCTTGCCTGTTTTAGAACTGAACAGTTTACATTGCTTACCCAGTTACACAGTTGGTGGCAGAATTGGCATTTGAACACAGTAGGATGGGATTGGTTTAGTGTTTTCCTAACTCATTCACTCTGGAGTTTTTTCTCCCTTAACCTTAATGGTGACTCTTGACCTTTGTGTATGTGTGTGATTTTTTTTTTTTTTTTAAAACAGAGTTCAGGCTGGCTTTGAACTCAGTATGTAGCCCAGGCTCTGAGTGATCCTCCTGCTTCAGCCTCCTGAGTATCATCACAGCCAGTTCTTTTCTTTTTAAAAGTAGAAACAAAGTATTGAATTTTTCTCCCCCAGGAAGAGTAAATACTGTGTTTTAACTTAGTCGTACTGAGTTTTGGAAACTTATTCTAAAAAAGATGCTTCTATACAATAATTTACGAATATTAATCAGGCAAAGGCTCAGAGTTTTATGTACATCAGCATTCACAATAGTGTTGTTTGTAATAGCGGAAGGGAGTGGAAGGAGGAGCTTAATGCCCATTAAATTGTTTACTTTGTGCTTATATAGTAGAAAGATATGTAACCATTAAAATTTATGGCTGAGAATTATATTTAATTTGGGAAGATGTCAAATGTCAAATTTCAAAAAGCGAGTATAAATCCATTATGTAAGATTTTATGTAGAGATTTCTACATATGAAATTGTACATTTAGAAATCATGAGATGTTATCAGTAAGAGCTGTGATTACTGATTTATCTGTCTTTTATACTTTAAATATTTGATTTTTTTCATAGTGAGCAATAATTTGATTTTATTGATATAAAAGATTGACAACTTAAAGGAATATGATTTTGTTGTTGAAAAGTGTTTCACCAAAACGGAATTGTAATAAATTGTTACATAATTTAAAAAATCTTAAATGAGAAGAAGTGAATATAGAAAAAATGATTTTAAGTAAGGAATTTAGCAAGAGTTTTATGGAAATGGGAGAGAATAAAAATTTTAGGCTGAGGATTTAGCTCAGTGGTTACAGCACTTGCCTAGCAAGCACAAGGCCCTAAATTTGATCCCCAGCACCAAAAAAAAAAGAGAGAGAAATTTTAAAGCATGTTTTCTTGGAACATAAAAGTAGCTTGTTACTGTATGTAGATAAATAATAATATAGTTTAAGTAAAAGATTTAGTTCCAAACTTGAAGTACATGATATTAACTCTTTTGCATATCTTACGTATGTATTCTTTCAAAGCAAAGCCTTTGCATAATCTGTTTGCATATGGGTGTCTGGCATTACTGAGATTTATAGGGATTAGAAATCATAGGGTGAGACTTAAAGGCGTTATCTCAGTGGAGAGTAAGATGGTCTTGTCAGACTTCGTGCTGCCCTTACAACCTGTTCAAAATGTAGACAATCTATTTAATAGAAGTTTTATAAATCAATATAAGTAAGTTTATTGCAACTTTTAAATTTTTAAATATAGGCTGACAAGACCTATATGTTACGAGAATATACTTCACGAGAAAGCAAAATTGCTAATTTAATGGTAAGTATTTAAGTTTCTCTTTTTAGAATTTGAATTGTAATGCTTCATTTTAACTATGGTATCTCAAACCCCAGCCATTGAACTAAATTTACATGGTAAATCCATTTGTTCATATGGCTGTGTAGAATAAATCCTGGAGCATAACTTTTCTGACCTTGCTTCAAATACAAGAACATCTGGAGTTGTTAGATATTAGCTGTTATTCAGTCTCATTTCCATGTTTTATTCTGGAAAAGCTGCAGTCTAGAGGTGTGGCTTAACCTGAATCACATAGCTGGTTGGTGGTGGAGCAATAGCTGGCACCAGTTGGATGTTCTGCCCACCAAGCACCCTGCTCAATTCTTTGTATGTGGTCTCCTTTTTTCTTTCTAGAATATGATAACTGTACTGTGACTTGTTTGTTTTGCCAGAGCTTCCTTTGCATTTAGGGTTTTCTAATGAGTTGCTTAAAAAGCGGTACCTTTATACAAACCCAGTATTCTTTTTCACCCTTAGTATTTATTTCTGCCTAGCCGTAGAGTATACATACTTGGGTTAGAAAAGTTGCACACTTTTCAGCATAGACTACATACCGGTCTAGTAGAGAGTAGTGCTTTCAAGTTACCAAAGCAACGGGAAGCAGGGATTGAATTAAGATGTATCAAATTCTCACATTTATGGGAGCATTATAAATTATGTAACTTTGTTACCTTTTTAAAAAAATCATTCCATAACAGGAAATACCTGTTACTTTTAGGGCGCTTAATGGTGCTCCTCGTTTGCATAGGTAGCACCTGATTTTGAAACTGGCATATTTTATAAATGTTTAAACCAAAACATTTTCGAAAAGTGTTGATGCAATAACTGAGTATATGCTAATATAATTTATTCATTTTCTAGCATGTTCCACCTTCCCTCTTCACGGAACCTAATGAAATATCACAGTACTTACCAATAAAGGAGTCAGTTTGTGAGAAGCTAGTATTTCCAGAAAAAATTGATCCTAGCCCTACAGGCTCACAAGAAAACATACCTGTGGATTAGAATGTGATACAACATATACTCACTGTGGAATCTAACTGGACACCTTGGTTATTTGTAAGGGGGTATTTTTATTATGAGAATTAATTGCTTTGTTTGTGTGCAGATTTTCGGTAGCCTTAAAGGAAAAAAATAAAAGATCATTGCAGGCAGGTTCCACTTAACTGCTGTTTGTACTGTCTGTCTTCAAATTCATACTCCACATTATATGTTCTGGAGTTAAATTTGAACTTCTAAGTTATCATAAAGTGGGACTGCAGCAGGAGTGATGCGTGTATGTCTCAATGAGCAGCTAACAGAATCTGTATCCATCATGAAACACTGTCTCTTGCCAGGAAGAGGTTAATTTAAATCACTGAATCCCAGTGCTTTGTGACTTTCATAGGATTCCCAATCATCCATGTTGATGTACTGGCTCTTTGCTCTGGGCTTTCTGCCATCTAATCACACTTCTGGAGAGTTTTGACTTGTCACCTAGGAAATGGATCTCATAGCTTAATGATCTTCACTCACAAAATTTAAAATTCATTTACCTTCTAATTTTAAATAGCTTTGAAATTTAAAGGAAGTTTTAGATATAGAACCAGAAAAACCTAGTGTTTTGGAGAATGAAAGCCCTTGTGTACACAGAAGCTTATGAGCATGGTTCATCTGGATGTCAGAGCTCCTCCACTGATAGGTGCTCTTTGGCACTGGTGTGGTCAGTGTGTGAAGTACACAAAAGAAAATTTCAAATCCAGTTACTTATTTTGGGATGACTGTTTAAACAGTTTATGTTCTTTTCTGCCTTTCTAGATATTCTTTATAAAGTGGGAAATTATTTAAGTACCAAGTAAGAAATCACTTGAAGTAGATTTTTAGAAATAATTTTTTAACGCAGGAAGAAAAAAAAAAACTTTTATTTGGCTTGAAATAAATGTACATATTTCCACGTGATGGAAAAACAACATTTAATTGAAAGTGTTAGCCAAACTTTTTAGGTATTAGCCCGAAGAAGCTGAGTTTTAGTGAAAAAATACATTTGGCTCTTCATCCTTGCTCAAACTTTGGTATATTATTCTGAGCCAAATAGGCAGGGTAGATCTTACTAGCTGAATTTGGTCACAAATAGTTTTTTTTTTTTGTTTTTTTTTTACAAATAGTTTTTGTATCTGTCTGCCCTTTGCATTACCTCCAAGGTACAGGAAATCAGGATTTGTTGTTCAGTATGTATTAAATATAATGTATTTAATGTTTTCTCTTAGGAATATGTGGGGGGAATATATATACTACACAGCCTTCTGTTTTATTTGCCATGCAGATTTAAACAGAATAGACTATTCATGCAAATTATAAGAAATGAAAAGTTGTAAGAGTGTTCATTAGTTGGCGTTTCTAGGCAACATCATATTATGAGCAAGAGAGAATATGTATTTTTAAAAAATTTGTTGATCTGGATGTCTTGATAACCTGAGTAGTCTTAGAGTACTTGAGAATTCATTGTTAAAAATTGTGGAGCATTAAAAGAATTGACTTTGTTTTCCTTTTTTTTTTTAAAGATAGTGGGAGGTGGGTAGGATGAGTGTGCTTCTGAAAGTTTCCTTAGTTTATGTCTGTGGGGATTACCAAGAAAATGTGTATTTGGCCATTGCAAAGTATGACATAGATACCATTTTATATTTATTTGTTCCAGTCGTCTTTTTGTAAGAGAAAAATAAAAAAAATTACTGATCTGTATTTTGTTGTTTATTTCAAGTTTGCCTAGAGCTTAATTGAAAAAGAGTGGTTTGGTGTATATTTTAATCATTTGTTCTTTATCTTTTGAATTCAGGCAACGCTACAGATGAATTCTCCATGTAGATTATAAATGAAAACCAAGCAGGCAGTTCAGAATATAATCCTCTAGTTTATGTTTGAGCTCTTGTTGATCTCTCTCTGTCCCCTGATATTTTTATGGATGTTTTAATTAGCCAGTATTTTCTGTATTTGGGTTAATGTTTTCTGTTTTTGAAAGTATGAATACCTTTCATATTAGTCATCTCATTTAGTTTTGACTATTGTGTGTCCAATATGGTGCTAGGTACAGTATAGGGAATTGAAATAATGAATAGATATAATATAGTTGACCCTCCCATGGGTTACACATCTGTGGGTTTGTTGTAGGGTAGTTCCTTTAGAATAGGCCCGCTGATCAAAAGTACTCCAGGGTCCTTTTTTTCTCAAACAAAGAATTGGACAAGACAAGCAATAGCAATGCCAAAAAGTTAACTTAAAAAATGCAGGGTTAATGGGTATGGGAAAAACCAGCTCTGCAGAGTGAACTTGGGCTGAACAAAGGAAAAAAGAGAATAAAAAGTAAAAATAAAAGTACTTGCATTGTCTGAGAAATGCAGGGCAGGCTACTGTGCAGACTCACACATGATAGTGGCTTTCTGTGATTCTGTTATGCCACCCACACCTTCTTGTGAACTGCTAGAAGTCCTTCGCATTGCCCTGGGATCTTACAATTGACAAGTCTCACCCATTTCCCCAGCCAGCTTTGCCACACTCTGTCTCCTGTAAGAGGTTCAACCAGTGATGGATCAAAAATACTAAAACATTTACATCTGAACTGAGTATTAGACTTTTTTCCTTTTCATTATTTCCTGAATAATACAGTTTAACAACTATTTATATCATTTACATTGTATTAGGTACTATAAATAGTAGAGAGGACTTAAAGCATATAGGACATTTTGTGTAAACTACATGCTAATACTATGCCATTTTATGTTGGGACTTGAATAGCTGCAGATTTTGGTATTTGTAGGGTATTCTGGACCCAATCACCCAGGACTACTGTGTATGTTTTCATGAAATTAATACCTAATGGAGGAGACAAAAATAATTGAAACTTTAGTTGCTACAATGATGAAAATAATACTGATTTAAGAGAATAACAGAAAATCAACTTTAGTGATCAGAATTCTGCTTTTGAAGAAAATGTAGAAAGCTTCAAGAGACTGTACCAGTTTAACAAGGAGGAAAAGTTGTATAATCTACAAAATTTCAACTTTGTTGGGCAAATTAAATTGAGATCACAGGACAAAATGTTAAATTCCAGAGAGTGCTAAATCTTTCAAGAGAGACAGGACATACAAACTTTCATCTTCAGAGAAAGAGGTGGCCACTATGCAAGGAGGTAAGAAAGCTAATACAATTTTTTACTCAAAAATTCATTCATTCATTCATTTATTTTGTACTGGGGCTTGAACTGAGGACCTTGGGACTGAGCTATATCTTAAGCCCTTTGTTATTTTGGGTTTTGAGACAGGGTTTTGACAAGTCAAGTCACTAAACTGCTCAGGCTAAGTTCAAATTTGTAATCCTGCCTCAGCCTCCCAGGGTGCAGAGATTACAGGTATGTGCCACCATACCTAGCTTTAACAAATCCTTAAGGGCTATGGGTGGCGTAGTGTATCTGAATTATCTGGACATCTCAGTCAAGAGGACTCCATATACCGTCACAAGTTGTTTCCCAGGGGTTTATACCTGGCGCCCAAAAGAAAGTTGGAGCAGAACAGAAGGTAAGATTCTGGTGAGTAGTTCAGGCATGCGGGAGGTTGTGGGGAGACTGGCTGGAGGAGTCTGGAGGAGTGATTTAATGGAGTGCAAAGATGAAAGGACTCCTGGAATGCGTGGTTCAAAGATGAGATCTGTAGGGCAACAGCAAGGAGAATTAGAAATAACGTTACTCTTAGAGTAACTCTTAGAGTTTTCTCCAGCTATTGTGTTCCTAATGCCCAGAAAATCTTGTTTAACTGGCCACCCTGTTCTTTCCCTTTCCTCTGACCAAAACTCCAACACAAATGTTTTTCTTCTGCATCTTTGTTCTCACACCTTTGGGTTACAATAAAAGGCTAGGGGTTTCTGGGATTGGGCTGTTTTCTGGACACTTTCTCATGCTGAGTCTCAGAGAAGCAGTCTCTCTGGGTCTCTTGGAGTTTAAGCTGAACTTCAACTCCAAGTAATCTTTCATCCTTTGCACCACCACAGTTGCATACTGTCACAGGAGGGGATTGGGGCTAGGTATGAAACACTCCCCACTTCCCCATAGGTCTTCCTTTTGAAGGATGCAAAAACCTAAGGTGGTGTGGAGAGGAGCAACAAACCCTATTACCCCAAATCAAAAATCCATTGCATCTGGGGAAAAATCATTGGCAAAACCCATCTGCTTGTGAGGCAGGTGGGAAATGCTCTACCTTCAGGACAGGCTGCTGAATCGTCATTGCTGCTAGAGAAGGAACAGAGGCAAAAATTGTATGACCTGGGAAGAGGGACTAACAATTTGGGTCCAAGATCCCACATGTTCTGCTGCTGCAGAGGGATGGGCATGAAATTCTCACAGAAGATCAACAACGGATTTAAGGTAGTTTGGCCACTGTTGGGAAAATGGGGTGGGAATATTGAGAAAGCCTCACTCCTGAAAGCCAGACACAAAACCTGCCCAAGACAGGCTAGCTAAGGCCAGTAGAGAAAAACTTCTGCCCACTAAGCCTAGTGCCCACCAAGTAGCAAGGAACACTGGTCTGTTGTTGAGAAGGCAGCAAGAATGTAAATTTATACCTTGTTGCTGGTGTCAGCATGCAGCAGCTACTGTCTGGGTGAATGTGAAGGCTGTAGTGTATTGAAGATATCAATAGCCACAATATAATCCACATTTATACAAACTCCTCTCTGCATTACGAGTCCCAAACTAATGGTCTGACAGGAGGCACGTTTCCAAGTATAAATGCTGTCTACCTCATTCTTTTTAGACACATGATGTTTGTGATTCAGTAAAAAAAAAAAAAAACCCAATTCAGAGATGAAACACTGAAACAGACTTTAAAATAATCAGTATAGTAACACATCTAGTGGGCATTTATAAATAGAGAACTTCAGCACAAATGGATAAGAGTCAACTGGAAATACTAGAGGGGAAAACCTGCAACATCAGAATTTCTTCAGAAAACCTGATAGAGCTGAAGGAATAATCAGTGAACTCGAGAGGTCACTAGTGATTATCAAAACTGAGACACAAAGAGGAAGAAAGAGTAGTGGCAGGAAAACAATACAGAGCATACAAGAACTGTGGGGCAGAAATAGTCTGATGTGTATCACTTGGAGTCTCAGAGGAGTTAGAGGTAAGAAACACTGAGATAATACCAAGAATTTTTTAAAGTCTGGAAAACAACCACAGATTCTAGAATTCCACGAGTCCTACATCATAAACTGTTGAAATCAAAGATAAATGTCTTGTCTTGACAGAACAATCAGTAAATCATTACATACAGAGAAAGAAACATAATTACAGCAGACTTCTTATCAGAAACTATACAAGCAAGTAAACAGTGGACTAGAGGGGCCTGGCATGTGTGAATCCTGGAAGTCATCACTCCATCCCAAAAGTAAGTAAAAATCTATATAAACTGAAAACCCAACTTTTCTTAGATTTGTTAGACAAGTGAGGTCACTAGGGCAAACTGCTACCCCCAAAATTGGAGAGGCAATAAAGTGAATATAGAGAATCACAGTTTAGTGAAGCAGGAACCCACAATCAGAAACCTACATGGTTGAGAAAACAATCTCTGAACTTGAAGATTCTCAATGCAAACCTCAGAAGTAGAAAAGGTGAAACGAACAAAAAAACTTCAACAGAGCATCCAAGAATGGCAGGACAGCTGCAAAAAGTATAACAACCACAATGGAAATACCAGGAGAAAAAAGAAATCGAAGACAAGAAATACTTAAGCAATAATGGTTGAGAACAAGTCTTAAAAAAAGTTAGAGGAAAAAGATACCTTACCTTACTGTTATGGCCGATATCTAGATGTCCCCCCAAAGCCTCATGCAGTCATAGGTGGGACTTTTTGGAGGTGGCTGCATCTAGGGTGTGTGATGCTGGGATTAAAGGTGCCCCCCCTGGGTGTGGGTCACCCCCCCCAAAGGGCAGGTAGCCTGGATGAAGTTATCAAGGCAGGCTTTGTTGGTGCTGCTCTTACTTCGCTACTTCACTGCTTGCTGCCTTCTGCCTGCCCTGCTTTGCCATGGACTATTTCTCTTCTGCAGTGCTCCTCTGCCATGCCACCCTGCCTTGGAGTTAGCCTACTATGAATGAAACTTCTATAAACTGAGCTGAAATAAACTTTTCCTCCTTTAACTTTGGATGTTGGGTATTTTGTCTCAGCAATGAGAAAGTAACCAAGACACTTAACCTACTTACAAAGATAAGGATTGCATTCACCTACTGAGAAACCATGCAAGCAAATAGTGGAATGAAATACTATCTAGGAAAAAAATATTACCAATGTAGAATTCTGTACTCTTCCACATTATCCTTCAAAACTGAAGAGAAATACAGACTCAGAAAAAACAAAAGTCGAGAGAATTTATTTCCAGTAGACTTGCCTTGTGACAATGTGTAGAAATAAGTTCTCAGAATGAGTAAAAATTATGTAAGTCAGAAACTGGAGCCACATAAAGAAAGGAAGAGCATATTTCTATCTAACTATTTTGTTTGTTTTTGTTTTTTTTTTTTTTTTGTGGTGCCGGGGATCGAACTCAGGCCCTTGTGCTTGCAAGGCAAGCACTCTAATCACTGAGCTAAATCCCCAGCCCTCTATCTAACTATTTTAATTGTGGTCATGACTATATATGTTTGCCAGAACTCATTGACATGTATACCTAAAAAGGACGAATTTCCTTCAGTATTATACTTCAATAAAGGTTAAAAAGAAAAAAGATGAATTTCAGTTACCATTATACTCCATAAAGGTTAAAAACGAAAAAAGAATTCGAGGAACAACTTAAAGAATATGCCTGGAAACTATTCTTAGGACATATTATTTAAACTGAAATCTGAAGAATGAAGATAATATAGTGACTTGATATGTTTGGAGTGGAAGAAGCTCAGTAAGAGGAAAAAGTGGACAAAATTCTCCAAGTAGGAAAGATTGGTGTATTTAGGGAAGTGGAGAGAGACACATTGCCTGAAAGTGAGGCTGAAGAGACCAGCGGAAGTCAGATGTTCCAGTATTCTGTAGTCACGTGTTCAGGGGGTAGATTTCATTGTGATACGGTGGGAAACAATGTGGGTAAGAGTAAGAACGCTGACATACACTGAGTTCCCTTCCGCTGCGGTGTGAGGGGTGGAGTGACAGTGTGAACAGCAGAAGCAGAGAATCAATTCAGGAGGCTGCTGTTGTAGGCCAGGTGAGCGGGGTTGCTGTTTGTGTCGGGGCTGCGGCAGTGGATATGAGAAAAAGTAGATTCAATGTATTTTGAAAGTGGATACTGGATTTGCTGATGAATTCAACATGAGCAATGAAGGAACTGGAAGAATGAAGGAGGGTGTTTAGGTTTTTGTTTTGATCAGTTAGGGAGATGCTGGTGTGGTATAATGTGACAAGGACAGAGAGGAAGAACAAGTTTAGAGGAAGTAAAGCTCTGTTTGAACACGTTGGGTTTAGAATGACTGAGACACCCATGTGAAAACGCGTAGGGTGTAGTTTAATGGGTAACTACTGAATGTTGCTCAAGAGATGTCTGAGCTAAAGAAAGAAATTGAGGATTATAATCCATACAGATGACATTTAAAGCTGCATAAATGAATGAGATCACTTTGATAGAGAAATAAAGAAGGACTTGGAGGAAGCTCTGAGCAACAGTTTGAGATCAGAGAGAGAGGAGAAAGAATAGCCTACAAGTACAGATTACAGTGTCCTAAAAGCCAAGAGATGTATAGAATGTTTCAACGAAGGAGTCGTTACCTTTACTCAGTGATGTTAGGGGAACTAGTTAGATGATGGAAGTTTGCATTGGCAGCATGGAGGTATTGCTGATTTTGATACAGTTTGTGGGGAGTGGTGAAAGCAAAACCTGGACTGAAATGTGCAAACCAAATATGAAGCTAGGTCCTTCAACTAAACTGCTTTTAAAAAAAAATAGGCTGGTAGCTGGGTTTTGTGGGAATAAGCGTGCGTATGGGAATAGCCCCTGATCAGACAGTGACTCAGGAAAGGGGATAATGAATAGAGCAATCAGTGAGATAGGCAAGACAAAGCCTCATTAGTCATTTTTCATGATAACTTTATAAAGAATTATTTTATAATAAAAAATATTTTCTTTATAAAGAATATAAAGAATTATTTATAAATAATGTTTATAAAATAATTCTTTATAAAGAATTACTAAGACTACTGAGACAAGGTTCCAGATAATGCAGTTCCAGAAACTAGCAATAATCTATTTTCTTTTTCTTACATGCTTAACTACATAGCCTTCTTTTTTGGGGGTGGTGGTGCTGGGGATTGAACTCAGGGCCTTGTGCTTGCTAGGCAAGTGCTCTACTAAATAAAGCTGCTAGAAACATTTATGCACAAGTTTTTGTGTGTGTATGTGGGATAATAGTTTCATTTCTTTTGCTAGATACCTAAAAGTAGAATTGCTGGGTCATATGTAACCTGCTTTTTAAACTTTTCAGGAATGGTCAAACTGTTTTCCAAAATAGTTTTTCCCATTTTGCATTCCTACAAGCAGTGCATGAGTGTCTCAATTTTTCCCCACTTTCAACAACATGTATTATTATCTCTGTTTCTCATCATAGTTATCCTAGTTTGGCCATGATGTTACATCTTTTTTTTTTTTTTGAGTCAAAGTCTCACTGTGTAGGTTAGTAGACATTGAATGCACTATGTAGTCTGGGCTGGCCTCAAACTCACAGTGATCCTCCTGCCTCAGCTTCCAAGCACTGGGACTACTGGCATCCACTGACACACCTGGCTTTACCTTATTGTGCATTTTAAAATGTGCATTTCTAGCCATTCAAAAAAACGTCTACACAGACCCTCTATTTTCAGAAGTGGTTGACTTTTTGTTATTGTAAGAATTCTTCACACATTCTAGATAGAAATCCTGTGGTTTGTTTTTTCAAAATGAATCTTTGAACAAAAAAGTTTTTAATTTTGATGACATTCATTTCTCCCTCCCTCTTTGTCCTTGTGCTTTTGTCATATCTAAGAAGGTGTTGCCTCATCTGAGGTCAGGAAAACATATTCCTATGCTCATAAGAAGTTTATAGTTTTGGCTCTTACATTTAGGTCTATGACCCAGTTTTGCTTATGGTGTGAGGAAGGGATCCAACTTCATTCTTTTGCATGTGGATATCAGCTATCCTAGCACCATTTGTTGAAAAGATATCCTAAACATTTTATGCTGATTATCTCACCTACTCCCTATGATAGTCTGAGATTTGTTATTATTATTCCCTTTTTACAAATGAAGTAACTAAGTCTTAGGGAGTAAATAACTTGCCCATGGTTACAAAACTAATAAATCAAAGAACTTAGATTTGAACCCGTATCCATCTGACACCATGCACTAGTCCACGCCGGAAAAGTATGTTATAAACTGTGAAGTGGTACAAGAATGTGTTGTTGAAACCTTCAAAGGAATAAGCTTTCTGAAAGTGAATGTGTAGGGACTGGAAATAGAGGACCGATAACCTGGTCTCCAGAAATACCTACTCATGGCTGAGGGAAAGAACTGAAGGGGGCTGGTGCTGCTTGTGTGCTCCTTCAGTGCGGACCTGGGATCTCTTTTGTGAAGTGGAAGCTGAGAAGACTCAGGTGCTCGCTATAGCTGACAAAAAGTCCAAGGAAGGAGTCAAGACTGAGCACAATGATCATATTAATTTGAAGGTGGCAGGGAAAGATGGTTCTGTGGTGCAGCTTAAGATTAAGAGGCATGGCTGGGGATTTAGCTCAGTGGTTAGAGTGCTTGCCTCACAAGCACAAAGCCCTGAGTTCAATCCTAAGCGTGCATGTGCACACACAGACACACACACACACAAAGATTAAGAGGCATACACTAGTAAACTAATGAAAGCCTATTGTGAACAACAGGGTTTGTCAATGAGGCAGATCAGATTCCGATTTGATGGACAACCAATCAATGAAACAGACACACTTGCACAGTTAGAAATGGAGGACAAAAATGCAATTGATGTGTTCCAGCAGCAGACAGGAGGTGCCCACTAAAAAGGGAAACTGCAACAACTTTACTCCAGAACTCTGTTCTTACAAACCAAGAATACATTCTCAATTAGAAAACTCCAATTTGGTTTCACCACATCCTGACTACTGCAATGTGGTTTTCTCTATTCTTTTACTTACCTCTTCCCCATTCCTTTATTGTACATAAAGTATCTGTTCTCTGTGCACAAGCGTATTGCATTTTTTAACTAAATGACCAACAATATGTTTTGATTGACATCAAATGGAGATGGGATGGGGAGATACTGGTTCTGTGAAAATAATCCCCTTTCTCCATTAGTGCTGTGCTCACCAGCTCTTATCTTTATATTCCAGTAAGTTATTTTTCTCTCACTGTTTTAACAGAAAAGACAACATAAAAATACTCGCATACCTTCTTTGATTGGAGAATTTAATGTTTTTCATTTACCATTGTAAAACCAAGGACAATTTTATAACTTTTTTGTACGTAGCTGTCACATGTAGGGCAATCTGTCTTTAAGTAGGAGTAAATTACTCTTTAAAAAAAGATTTGTTTGTTTAAATAGTTTGTTTAATAGAAGTTTGTTTAAATGAACTTGTTTAAAAAAGGAAAAGAATTGAAGGTGGGATTTAGCTCAAGTGGCAGAGCAAGCACAAGGCCTTGAATTAGATCCCCAGCTCCCCCCCACCCCCCAAGAATTGAAGGTGGAGAAAGACTGGCTATGAGAACAGTGAGCTGAAATAAATCTCTCCTCCTTTAAGCTGTAAGTATTAGGTGTTTTGTCATGGCAAGTAGAAAGTGACCAATGCAGGATCACTTAAGCAAGAGCAGCAACACTGTTATTCAGGATTGAGGCATAAATTAAAATGGTAAGACCAAGCATGTGTGACTATTGATAAAGATGAAGTCACATCAGCAGTTAATTATAACCAAATGACCGATGCAAGGTTCTGTGCAAGTCCATTGACTAGCCAACAATAATTTCTAACAGGTCCAACTTCTTGGTAGCATTTGTGTCTTCCCCATGAGAACGAACTAGCAGACCTACTCTTTTGTAAACATTCTGTAAGGGACGTTCTGTTAAGGAAGGGCTTGTCATTGATCCATGGGTGCTTCTGATAATCTCTCTGTGGGCTTTTCTGGGCTGATTTAATGTCTAAGTAGGTTTTCCAGATGTTCCCCAGCATGCAGTCTGCATTGTGAGTCCTTGTCCTTGTCTTTGGCTTTGAGTTGGGGGTCGCATGGATTCTCCATTATAGAATTATCAGTGCTGGAGTCAGGCTCGAGGTCAGTAAAACCAACCATTTAACAAACACCAAGCAATCCAACATTTCTTTCCCTCTGGTCCAGTTCAAATGATCCTTGATTTTTGCCCAAATCATACTTTCTGATGCATTTCCAGTGGGAATTACAGTGGTGTTGCTTTATTTTCCATATCCACAAAGCTTGTCACAGGTTGAAATTTCTTTCAGTTAGCTTCAAGTGATTTTTTTAAGAGAATCTTTTCTTGTGTAGTACACTCACAAGGTGGATTAACCACAACCTTTATGCACAAGTCTGCACAAGGCTTCACCTTTCTCGTTTCCCCAGAGCCTTGCACTTGGTGGTGCTCAACACCTGTAGAGTGGATCAACCCAGCCCAGGGACGCCAGCCACTTCCGGTTTGGAGAGCGGCGCAGGAGCAGTAGGGGCGTCTGGGAACGCCCTCTCGGGCGGACCTTAATCCCAACTCTGCGGCCCAGTCCGGGAGGTGGGCGGGGCTCGCCGGGGTGGGCGGGGCACCCGGAAGCTCGGCCAGAGGACCCAGCGCAACAGGCGGCGCCGAGCCGCGGAGCCGGAGCCGGGCTCGGGATGGACAAGCTGAAGAAGGTGCTGAGCGGGCAGGACGCCGAGGACCGGAGCGGCCTGTCCGAGGTGAGCGTCCTGCGCACACGGGGCAAGCCGGGACCCCGGAATTTCTCGGGAAAGCAGCTCTTCCGCTTCCTTCCGCGGCCTCTCGTCCCTTCTGGGGCTCCCGTGCCGCCCCGCACCCCTTCCGCACTCCGTCCCCGGTTCCCTGGAGATGCCCCGGGGCCCCTGGAGCGCGGGCCGGGCGGGTGGCGGCACCCAGGCCCCGAGCGTGTGCACCTGGCCCCGTCGTCGTGTCGGACTCCCCCGCCCAGCTGTGCACTCGCGGGCAGCCCAGCGTGGCCTCGTTCACTTGGGTCCGCACCCGCATTCTGCAGACACACAGAATGCCCCCCACTGCCTGCTGTTTCATCAAGAAGGGTTGCATGAGCCCCGCAGAAAGATGTATTTCCAGCTGGATGCTGTCACCGTTTGCTTTTGTTTTCCTTTCCTGCAGGAGACAATCACATTTTACTTTTCGGTGTATTAATTTTCCTATCTGTAAAATGAGAGTGTCGAACAAGATGGAAACCTGTCCGGGAACAGGAGACCTTTTCAGTGGGACGTCTGCTTCCTTCCCACTTTAATCAGTGTTTCTTCTGGTTTTCTCAGACTGTTGCTCTCATCCACTTTTGTGGCCGATTTTATTCTGAGGATTGTTTTGATACTGGTTCCTCTGCCCTCTCTGAAATCTCAGCTTGCTTTCCGAATCATCACCTTAACGCTGTAGGAATCAAATGTTAGAGAATTGACGCTCCACTTTATCTATCTATCTATCTATCTATCTATCTATCTATCTATCTATCTATCACGACAGTTTAATGGGTTCTTTTTAAATTATTGCCTTTATTCCGTGGTCAAGACTCAGAAGTAGTTCCTTGGGTTCTTTTTGATCCATCGATTTCTGGCCTCTCTTTTGAACCCTTATGTTGAACTGCAGGGGGTGCTGACAGAGGTCTGACACAGTAGTTGACCCTCCTTGTCTCTTAAGGCTTTACGCCCCATAGACTGCCAGAAAGCTATTAGGAACATTCGGGGCTGAGAGGGAAACACTTTGTGTTCCCAAAACTCTTGTGGGTGGTGTGGTGACATCGGGGTGATGCAGCTGTTGCACATTTAGAAAATCATCAAGAGTGAGTGCTGTATTACAATTTGAAAACAAATGCTGAGTTTTTACCCCAAATGGTTGAATACCTGTGTTGGATACAATGAAAGGCTTAACTGTTGTAAACTCAGGTGTCTCCTTTTAAAAGATTAGGTGCTTTTCTCATGTTTGAAAACACTGCTGTTGATTTTCTCTTTCCCCGTGAGAAGAGTCCTCTGTGTGTCTCATTTGGTGATACTTCTGGAGTCGAACTTGAAACAGTTTGTAGCTGACAAGCTTAATTTACTGCGCTGCTTTGGCTTAGTTTTCACTTACTAGGTTGGGGCTTCCTTTAGAATATCAGTATTAATGTGATCATCTCACAATTTTCATGGTTTTGAAGTTAGCAGCACTGGAGGATTCTGTGGTGATATTTATTTGTATGGTAAGCTAGAGGAGGTGGCCTTAAAAATCTTTTCTCAATTATGTAACCTGCCAGAGGTCAACAGAAGTGCTTTTTAAAATTATTATTATTTTGATGCAAACCATAAAAGTATGAGTAGTTCAGACCTAGCTCTCCTAGGAGGATATAAAGTTTGCATTGGTGTGTCTAATCATAAACAGCCTTGTAACAAGTTTTCTAATTGATACTTCATAGACACACCTCAACTCCTAGTTTTGGTGAACCTCTTCCTGAAGGTACAGGTTTTGTGTTTCCTGTGAAGGATTCTTGGGGCAAGGAAGGTATGCACAGTATCTGACCTTAAATCACAGGACTAAACAGAATTCCTTTCTTACCTTGTTGTGGTTGCCAGTATGCGCTCCAGAACAATTCATAGCTTTCCTCCTGGCAAGAGCCCTTCCTCCCTCCACGACCTGTCATCAAAGAGACCTTTGTGCATGACTGCTAGTCAGATAGCTTGTGAACACATGGCCTGCAAATTCTATCCAAGTACTGTTAGCTACTCTAATCTCCCCTCCCAAAACCAAAACCAAAACCAACAAATCTGTGCGCCAGTACAGCTTCCAGCAACTCTGATTGATTGATTGATTGATTGATTTGGTGGGGCGCTGAGGATTGAACTCAGGGCCTTGTGCTTGCTAGACAAGCACTCTACCACTTGAACTAAATCCCCAACCCCAGCAACTGTGATTTAGAGAGAGATGTTTTACATCAACTGAACTAATTTTCAAAAAGAAGTGTTTTGCTTTCACTGAGTCCAGTTAGAAGTGGAACAGTGGCTTCCTCCCTCTCTGACCAAGTGTGCAGGTGAAAGACTTGGAACCACCTACAACCAAAAACACAATGGTGAAATTACCCCCCGCCCCATATTGGCAAACAGAAGGTAACATTTGGATGGATTCACCTTGACAGGCTTGTGGAACCAAAGTGTCACTTTCCTTTCTGAAAGTAGAAATTAGAAACACACTTTGGTCAGAACTGCTCCCTCTTGCTAGTGATTTGATTTTTTTTTTTTTTTTTTTTTTTATGAGAGCTGGAATCTCACTGTCCCATCGAGATTATTTAGCATTCCAAATGCCAAGGTCAATTCAAATGTGATATTTAACCATATCTTGTTAAAAGTTGTTTTTAAAAGCTTGAATCTCTTTAACTATCCCTGTTGATGCTAAGGAGTGCTCAGGTACCAAATTCAGTCTAAGTCTGCAGCTACTTTTTTCTCCCTGCATGTAGCTCTGTCTTGTTTCTGCCCTGGCAAGTGAGTTCTTTGGTTCGTGCTCCAGTGGGAAGAGAGGTTTAAGAAACAGATGCCTTCAGGTGGAGAAGTCCTTGGCATGGAAGCAGATGGCCCCTTTGTCTTATCCTAGCTCTGTGCCATCCCTGAGTGTGCCTCTGTGCAGGGTCATGTGCTGCCGTGAGCTCCTCCTGGTGCTGTGCATGTGCGGGATTGCAGTGTCAGGAACCCATTTCAATTTGTGTGGCTAGATGAGAGTGGGAAGAGAACCCTTTTGACGACCCACATACCTTTCTTCTGAGTGGACACAAAGCCATTTTGCAGCAGTACCTGCCATACCCGGGGAGCCTCTGGTCCTCCTCTTCCAGCTTCCTGTTTGACAGGTTGGAAACAGTTCCCTGAGCGTCCCTTGCAGTCTCTACCACCACAAGCCTTCTGCCATCAGCAGAGTGGAATGTGGTAGGCAGCTTTGGCCACTGTGGGGTGGAGACTGTGCTGGCCCCTCAGGGAACCCCTGCATGAACATGCTGGGATCTGCTGTGGCCTTGGCCTCCCACTGCAGTTCCCTGGGTCCAGGCGGAGGCAGGAGTGCCCTTTTGCCTCACCGGGATGCCTAGGAAGTGAGGGTTGGTTTTCATCTTTGGCACGGGAAAAGAACCATTGGCAGCTGCTCATGGGCTTTCCTATCTATCTAGCTTCCCTGGGAGTCTTGGTTTCCCCTGAACTTTGCTCTGGGGAGGGATTCAGCAGGGATTCAGAAGGCAGGGAGTCAGGATGAACAGAGCAGTGCTGAGGCTATTTCACACTCGGGTGATTTGCCTGATGCCAGCACCTGCACAGAGGATGAAACAGCATGGAGGTCCGAGGTAAGGGTGCAGGCTTTGTTCTGAGGTCCCAGAGATGCTGTCGGAGCAGCACCTGCTGCAGCTGGGCTCTGCTAGAGGATGACGGAGCACCCTGTGTCCCGGGGCCCTCCCCAGTCATGGTCTTCATCCTGCTGGGCTGTCAGAAGGTTTTGGGCTACTCCAAGCCTTGCTGGCTGGCCTCCCTGTTTGTGCCTGAAGCAGGAGGTCTTCCCTCTGGAGACACGTGGCCAGAGGCGTGGGGAGCTTGTGTCACCTGCTAGAGAGAAGAGGTTACCACTTTGACAAGAGCTGCATCTGATCGCTTCTTATAGCTATCAGTGTGTAGGGTTCTGTTGCTCTGTCTTCTCCAGGACAGAGTAACACCACTTCTAAATTTTGTGCTTCCTTTGTTGTTGGTAAATATGTATATGCAGTCTTTGTTTTTTTTAATTTCAGGTTGTCGAGGCATCGTCGTTAAGCTGGGGTACCAGGATAAAAGGCTTCATTGCATGCTTTGCTATAGGAATTCTCTGCTCACTGCTGGTAAGATTTCCCTTCCTTCTCCTCCTTTTGTCAATATCCTTTTCTCTTTTGCTCTGCACTGAAATGCAGGGTAGGAAGGCTGGGTGTGGTGGTACATACCTGTAATCCCAGCACTCTGGGAGGCCGAAGCACGAAGATTACAAATTCAAGCCCAGGCTGGGCAATTTAGCAATTTAACAAGATCCCCCTGCCTCAAAATTAAAAATAAAAAAAGGGCTGAGGGTGTAACTCAGGGTGAAGGCCCTGGATTCAATCCCCAGTACTGCAAAAGGAGAAAAAAAAAAAAAAGAGAAGAGCTATGTGGGGAGGGCTCCCTCTGTGAGCTCCTGTGTGGCTGTGGTGGGAGGGTTGCTCATGTCCAAATACCCTGTGCTTATCTTCCAGGGAACTCTTCTGCTCTGGGTGCCCAGGAAGGGACTTTACCTCTTTGCAGTGTTTTATACCTTGGGGAACATCGCATCAATTGGGAGGTAACCGCTTTTCTACCCAGTCTTCACCAATCATTAGATGGAAAAATAGATGTAGATTATGCTTGGGGGAAGTGAAAGCGGATGCTCCAGCGATTTTAAGGATTTGGAGAAGAAAGAGGTAGTCGGAACGCATCACATTTGTGCATATTATTTCAAAGTATTTTATATCTTATTTTGTCTTTGAAACGCCCAAGGAGAAAGCAGGAGGAACACATTGCCACCGCAACCTTTCACGGGAAAGAGCTGTGGCAGGAGCATCTGGATGAAGTCTCCCTGTTGCTATAGTCTCGCTGCCGTCAGAGCCTGAATAGACGGTTCTGAAACCGTTCCGTCCCAGACCATTCCAGACCAGAGCATCAGCTCGTGCGGCAGGGCTCTGGGTGGGTGCTTTCTGGAGGTGAAGCCGATGTATATGCTGTGGGCGCACAGACATGGCAGGCCAGGCTCGTTCACCCCGAGGCTTCAGCTCCAGCCCTGCCCACAGTTCCAGTCCTGCCTCTTCAGCTGGGCATGCTGGCCCGGCCTCTGAATGGCCCATAGGAACCCGAACCATAGAGCTCTCGGGGTCCAAATTACCCTACTCCCCTGACCTCAAGGCTGGGCTTTGACCTCGCTTACCTGGCTCCTTTTCCTTTCTGTTTGTCCCCAAGGCCATTTGTCCCTCACAGTTTGGATGTGGTATCCACTGAGGAAGCATTGATTGTGCTGCTGGACTCTGAGGCTACAAATATAAGCAGGGCTTGTTCCCTACCCTGGGAAGCTGAGTGGCCAGCCAGGCAGTAGACAGCCTTATAAACTGGTGCCAAGCAGGAGAGGGGTGAGGGGATGCCCAGGGAGGGGCAGCTGGTCCCACATGATCAGAGTCAGGCAAGGTATCCCAGAGAAGGTGATATCTGAGCAGGTCTTAGCTTTGGCCAGGATCCCTCTCCCTTGAGCCCCTTCAGCATCTCTCTGCTCGGGTTCTCCACCTCCTTCATTTCCACTGAGCTGTGCAACTATTCAGTTACTGTCCCTGGAGTGACTACATACTTGCCCATTTGTCAAGACCAGGCTCAAAGGACACCTCTTCCACAAAGCTTTTCCTGATTACTTCTTCCTCCCCCAAGTTGATGACCACCCCCTTTGAAGGTATATTTATGTGGCACTACAGGAAGTATTTTATTACACATGAGTCTGTGGGTCATTTGACAGGCTGAGCCTGTCTCTCACTTGTCCCCAGTCATCCCTAAAGTTAGCTCTGTGTCTGACTGGAAAATTCAAACAGATGGTTGAGTGCACCACTCTGGTCACCTTGAAGCTTAATTTATTAACGCTTATGACACCAAGGTGTTGGCCACCAGAAACGTCTAATGTTGCTTCTCAAGGTTTCCCAAATCCTAACTTTTAGGGCAGTTTGCCGTGAGCAGACAGTGTGGGTTGAATGTGTAGTCTAGACGGAGCATAATTACATGGTGTGTGCCATAGTCCATGGCAGCACTGTAGCAAACCCTAAGAGAATGTGCTTTTCATAGCACTGTGTAGGGAAGTCATAAAGGGAGAAAATGATTATTTCCTGGGAGTAACTAGGAGTTTGTGGCTTTACCTGTAATCTGTAATTTTTTTTGTATGTATGCTACACTTACTAATTTTTTATTTTAATTTTAAAAATTTGTATTAGTATATGTTTGCAGTACATAATAATTACATTCATTGTGGGGACTTGGTACATGTACATAACACATCTTAATTTTCTTTACTTCCTCTTGCCCTTAATTTTTCAAGACTGACCCTGGGCGTTCTTATTTGTGTCAGTTAAACAGATTCACTGTTAGACATTTGTGCAGAGAGGGCAGCCTTGAATTCACCTTAGTGACACTTCAAAGTAAAACAGACTTATTTTTAAAATAAGTATTTAATTTTTGTTTTCTTGAATGTTCGGTAGCTGGTGTTGTCTTCTGGGAGGCCTGTATTAAATGCCAGCTGTAACAGGCCGCCCTGGAGTGACGTCCCTTGGGTGTCCCGGTGGGTCTCAGGAAATGTGCCTCTCGCTGTATTAGGTGTGAGGTCTGCAGCATCCGAGATTACTCTCTGTGAGGAGCCACCTCTTGTTCTGTTTGCACTCGATGCATGCTGGCGATGTCCTTCAGCAGACCTGGGTGTCAGTGCTGGCTCCTGTGGTCCTAACCTCTCGGGGTCTCATTTGTACATCTCTAAAATAAGTGTGCTAATACTTGAAAGGTTGTCAAGGGGACAAAATGAATAATGTATGTAATATCTGGTGTTTAGCATATATTTGACAAATAATAGTCAATATTGTCATTAAAATTACTCTCTAGAGATAATGGAAGAAAATGAAAGGCTCTGCTTTATTTCGGAGGGGGGCTGCTGGGATTTGAACTCAGGGCCTTGCACTTGCTAGACAAGCATTCTACCACTAAGCTAAATCCCCAACCCCAAGGCTCTGCTTTTTAACATTGCCAATGTAAGCCTATGGTTTTTTTCTTTTTAAATTACCTGAGCCTTTTGCTTTTGGGCTCCCATTGGTAGACTATCGAGGAGACAAGGTGGCCCCTCGTAGAGAGGTCGCTGAACCGTGGCTTGAGTGTGGCTGTGTCATAGAGCCAGTGCAGCTACAGCCCAGCTCTGTCTGTACTAGTCAGGTGGCCTGGATTTGTAACCCGCTGTGCAGGTTCCTCTTCTGTAAACTAGAAGGGATTGTCAAAATATATGGTGAATATTTAAATTTAAAAAATGTTGCAGTAAAAGACACATTGCCCCCAATCTCTCTCGAAAACTCCCCCTTTCATGACTATCTTTAGTTGTGCTGTCATGGCTGCCTTGATGTCCTGAATTGATTCAAAACATTTACGGCATTTTCTGTCAAATAAAAATAGTATAGTATGATCTTATCCACCGGATTCACCTGATCTGGCACCATGTGACTTCTGGCTCTTCCCTGAAGTCAAAATAACCATGACCAACTAAAGACACTCAGGAGACCGGACTTCCAGAACTTTAGAAAGTGGCAAAAATGATGGGATGAGTGTGTTCGAAGAGAGGGGGATTCATGGCCATGTGTTTTTTACTATTGTAAATTAAAAAAAATTGAAACATTCCCTGTATCTTTGGCTCACACCCCGTAAGCACAGTCATGGCTCCTACCTACCCCACAGGCCATTGGTGGATTAAATGAGAATAGGGCAGAGAGGTCCATAAGCACGGTGGCTGGCCGGGAGGACGTGCTGTTAGCTGCTGTTCCTACTTTTCCTGCCGCAGGAGCTCATGGGGAAGCCCTGCTCTTCTCTGCTCTGCTCTGAGCAGCCATGTGTGTTTGTCTTTAGCACCATCTTCCTCATGGGCCCCATGAAGCAGCTGAAGCGCATGTTTGAACCCACACGTCTGATTGCAACGATCCTGGTGCTGGTGAGTTCTGTTTCTCACCCTCACTTCTCCTGTGGGAGTTTTTATTTCTGCTGCATGGAATTTTTTTCCATTTTAAATCTAAGGACTTCCCTTTTACGCCCTCTTTCATCTTATTACCCAATCTGTGAAGCCCCATGACAGAAGGGAGCAGTTTTCTTTATCTAATACTCAACCTCCCCCACCTCCCTGCCTTTGTTTTCTTGGTGTCAAGGAACCGCCAGTTCCATAAAGCACCTGCAGAAGGCATTGCCTGTCACATTCACCCACCAGTGTGGTTCTAGCAGCACGGACACCTTCCTGTTGGAGCCACACACAGGCGGAGCTTCGAGGGAATAACACAGAAACCCTCGACTCATTCTGTAGAGTGGTATACAGTCATCTAGGATGGGCTGTCTTTTCCCTCATTACTGTCTGACTTTGGGATCTAGACAGTTGTTTTCCTCAGTCTTCCTGGAGTGGGGGAGATTGTAACCCAAGGACCAACCCAAGCTGTGCCTTCAATGTGGCAGTATCTTCCTGTCCCATCAACCAAGATTGCCTCTCCTGTTTTTGAAAAATCTTCCATGTGGCTATCAAAATAATTGTAGACTCTGTTCCCTGGACTCTTGGTATAATTATCAGCATCGTAACATTTGGACAACATACTTTGAGTTCATTATGTATAACTCATTTGTTCAAATAGGTGCATCCTCTAAAGCCATGACCATGTGTGCTGTTGATCCTGGATGTGTTGATTATTGATGGGTGGAAATGGAAAGACATAGCTGGTGGCTCAAGCACCAGCTGTTCTTGGCTTGGACAAGTGGCAGAAAGAGCTTTCTAAGAAAGGACTTGGGCAGAGTGGCAGGTGACATGTAGACGAGTAACTGACTTGCTGACTTTAAGATTGACATCGCGAGGTTGGGGATTTAGCTCAGTGGTTAGAGTGCTTGCCTTGCAAGCACAAGGCCCTGAGTTCAATTCCCAGCACCAAAAAAAAAAAAAAGATTGACATCTCATGTTGACCTTTGTCCTCATACCCCTTTTCTGTCCCAGAGACTAGTGTTTGGAAAGAGTTAAAATACAGAGGTTAAAATAGAGCTTATGTTAAAAAAGATGGATGAATGAATGGGTGGGCAAGAAAGGCGATTTTATTATCTTTCTCTAAATGACATGATCAGCTAGTTTGGTTTCCTGAGGATTTTTATGCTGTTGCTAATCATGGATGCTCAGATGGGTTAAATGCTATGAAGTGAAGGTTCAATTGGTCTCTGTAAACTCACAGACTCCTTACTGCATCCTTGTGAGTGTGCTGTTTGCCGAGAGGTACGTCTTTAGAGGGTATTTCCCCCCAGTATTGTCCTAGTCTTGTATTAATTAATGTTTCCTCTCTCCCTCCAGCTGTGCTTTGCACTTACCTTGTGTTCTGCCTTTTGGGTGAGTATGTATTTGAATTTCCCATAACCTCTTTGGTTTGTGCTAGTTGTCACATGCTTTCCTGTAACCGTATCATTTTTCTTTCAGTGGCATAACAAAGGACTTGCGCTCATCTTCTGCATTTTGCAGTCCTTGGCCCTGACGTGGTAGGTAACCTTTTCGGCAGTCGTCTCCCACGTAGACCTCTGACTCAGTGCACCTGAAGGGAGTAGGAGCCCATGTGCTGTGGGGGGAGGGTTAGCAAAACGAGGAAGCTTTTCGGGTTAAGAGTTCTCAGCGATGCTGGGGACGTCAGGCTCCAGAGCAAAGGCTGCTCATCAACAGGGCGCATTCGTGGTCATGAGCAGTCACGGGGGCTGTGACTGGGCATTTTCGCTGAGTTCCCTGGGTGACTTTGAGACGTATGCGTTATTAAACCACTCATGTCCCGTAAGTGCAGGGGCAGTCAGTGTTCTAAGTGCTGGTACAAAGAGGCTGCGAGTTAAATAGACATTAACAAAAAAAGAAGAGTGGTAAATAATGAGGATCGTACTTGTGACAGCATGAATCATTTGACAGAAAGACAAAGGGAGTTGTCAGGAGGAGAGGGGGCACTGAGGCTGACGATGTGGGCAGCCGTGTGGCCGTGGGCTGCGGTGCCTCAAGTGAAGATAGGAGATTGTTACCCAGGGCCAGGCCTGCAGAAGATGTGGGCTACAGAAGATGTGGTTCCCAGAACCTCCAGTGGAGCTTTGGGTTCAGAGCCCCCTCAGATCGGTGCAGCGTCCGAGGGAAAGGGGATCCGTGACTTCCGAGATGGCTCTGTAGTACTTTCACAGTTTCTTGAGGGATGTTTCTGCCAGAACAGTGTTGGGATCATTGTGAGTGATCCATTTTGGGAAAAAAATGTTTGTTGTGACGTGAAGAGAAGAGAGGACTCCCTGGGATCAGTGAGCTCCAGTTTGGTACAAGTGGATCTTGAGCTTGCAAGTTTAACACCCATCCTCCCTTTAGTAATTCTGGACTTCCAAACTGCCCTTCGGAATTTATCTTGTTTGCACGTAAATGAGCTTCTGTATATAGTAGATGTGAGACGGAGAAGAGTAATGGGCTAATTTCAGTATGACATATTTTTGTAGAGGTGCTGAAAGGGCCTGCTTTGATGGCTACATTTATATTTTGGTTTTCTTCGGAGTGCAGAAATTGGTACCCACGTGCACATGCCCCTTTTTGCTTATAGAGTGATCGTGCAGCCAGTTTTGAAGGGTCGGCATCTGTGGGGCACAGTGAACGATAACTTCCCTTCAGTTCCAGCATATTCTGCCTCTGCCTTTTGTAGGGCTGAACGACTGCCTTGCTTCGTGGCTGGCACACAGGGCACAGCTGTTCCGCGTGGTGCGGCACTTCCCTTCAGAGTTCCCGTAGGCTGTGTGGCCAGACCATCTGGGATTTGCCAAGGCACCTCTGGGCTTGGGTTCTTCGAGACTTGTAGCTCAGTTACATTTTAATTCATAGAGCGGTTAGACATGTGTTTTTCTTTTCTTTTAAAACTAAAAGAAGCAGAGCAGAAAATCTATCCTGATTGGATTGACGTTAACTCCTGGTGAGGGCTTCTAAACTGTTAGAGGGCAGCTGGTCTGGGTTTTATTTGCAGTTCCTTCAGCGTAGGGTTCCTGTGCCACCTGGCTATCTGGACTCTGCCTGTTTTGGGTGATCACTGTTGATAAAAGCAGAACTCCAGGGAGGCTGCGGTTGGGCGGGCTGCCTCTGCATCGGTCTCTTAGCCCCCTTCTGTGGTCACCTGGGATACGGTGTGTTAGCACAAGCGTGTGTATGTATGTGTGTGTGCACGTGCACATGCCTGGGCCTTGGCGTGTGTGTGCACCCCACCCAGGTGAGAAAGCCGGATCTGAAGGAATCACTGAAGGTCTTCAGAGTGCAGAAGACCATTCTGCTAGGTGATCTTCCACACCCTTCATTCAGTTTGATCTTGTTTGTTTGCTTTTCTTTGCAGGTATAGCCTTTCCTTCATTCCATTTGCAAGGTAAGACTGTTTGGAAATACAATTTCTATCATTTGTGGATGACAGTATGTTTACATAGGTCCTTTTAATTTAGAGAGTTAGTTTCAGAGAGTATACATTATTTATCTTTACTAAAATGCCTTGAGTCAAATAGGCAAAGTTTATGTATCTATTTTATAGGTTTGTAAGCGAAGGGTCACCCCTTCACTCACCCTAATTATGCAACTCATGATGAGTGTCCACCAGGCTACCAGTTCCTGGTTTAGGGAACATTGTACTTGGTTATAAAGTATATATATGTACATCCTCACTCTTTTAACCTGTGGCTTTAAGTAAGTTTTTTCTTTTTTTTAAAGGTGAACATTAGTTTAATGTCACTGAACAAGAGATGGAGGGATCTCAATTTATACTTGCTCTTTGGCCATATCCCACTTAGGAGAAAGTTTCAGATGAATTTAGAAAGGGAAAGCAAAGAGGACCAGGACTCTGGAGGGACGGGGCTTTCTAATTTAGCAGCGTAGCCTCGGGCATCTCTCCTGACCACTCAGACCTCAAATGAAGCATTGATAACTTGAGTGGGTTGGATTAGATCATTCCTGCAGGCCCCTTCCAGCCCAGACCTTCTGATGCTTGCAGCCTTTTTAAATGGTACTCGCAAATGAATGGCCTCTCAGAATTAGCCACATGATTTTTGCCTCTATTTAAATGCAACTATTTAATTTCCATTCTTCTCTGTCATGACCTTTCAATTAAAAATAAGCTTTTCCTTAAATGAGGAAAGATTGTGCATGAGCTGGGAAGGAAGAGGAGCAGTCTTGTATATTCCAAGTCTGTTGCTGAGTGATTTGAAGGTGATTTGAAGGTGGCAGGAGATGGCTGATTTGATGAGAAGCTGACAAGCCGTCAGGTTAAAGGCAGCTGGTGGTTTTGTGCATAGAGCCTAGGAGCGTAACACTTGTGAAATACTCCAGTTTGATGGGAGGTGGCTTGTTTGAGAAGAACATGGGCAGTGGTGTCCTGGGGAGCTGGTGTTTATGTGAAGTAAGCCAGAACCCACCATATCTGGCACCCAATGAGGTACGTTGGTACCTGAACCAGCTACATAATTTGCAGAGGTCAGTGCAAAATAAAAATGTGGGTCCCTTGTTAAAAAAAAAGATTAAGAATTTTGAGATGAAAGTATAAAGTATGAACCCTTCTAAGTACATGGCCCTTTGCAGTTGCTCAGGTCTCTCTCTTGGAGCTGAGCTTTGCTGGGTGTCTCTGCAGGGCTTCAGACTTGATCTAGATGGGTGTGTATAAACCTTATGTGTAAGAACAGATAGAGCAATATAATTCTATTTCAAGAAATAATCAGTTTCATGGGCTGAGCAGATTAAAATTTTTTTACTGTGAGGAGGGAATCACAAAGCTAGATCTTACTAGGTTCCATCTGTAGCTTCTTTTAGTATAGCTTTTTCCACAGTGGTCACAGTTTCTGTGGAAGAAATGGTTCAGTGATCAAGTAAGTTTGGGAAATAGGTTAAGCAAGAGTAGATAGGATCCTATCGCCAAGCTCTCTAAATCCTTTCATGGGCTCCTTGAACTGCCACGGTGGGGCTGGGTTATTTGGCCGTAAAACTCTTCTTGTACAACACATCTCCTGGGATTCCAGGGCAGTACACAACTCCAGAAACGCCACCTTAGTGTCATCTTGATATTACTGTAAAGCACGGCACCTGCTCAGTCACTCACTCCTGTTGCCTCAATGTCCTCTGCAGAGCCGCGCTGAGCGCCCCGGTGCCATGTCCATGGCGAGGTGTGGTTGTGGAGGTGAGAGGCTTGCTTGGAGACAGTAATTCGTGGCGCCACCACTCTGCCCTTGCCATCTGCACTGAATCCCAAGGAGTAAATAGAGACCGTTAGTCATTGCTCAGCACCTGTGCTGGGGATCGCCATAAAAGTGTCCTTTTAAAGGCTTCTGCTGCCCACCAGGAATGAGGAGGGCCCTGGTGACTGTGTGACTTGGCGCTTTCAGTGCAATCTGTGATTGTGACTGCTGTTAAAAGTGCGGCCATCCTGACTCATTTCTTACTTTGCAACAGTGTACTTCTTTCCTGTCTTCCTTTGATTGTGATAGCTAATGTTTATTAAATACTGATGCTCTGCAGTCCCCACAGCAGGTCTGCAGGGTGAGTGGGCACCTCCCCTGGCGAGCTGAGAAGTTTGAAACTCAGACAAGTAACTTGCCCAGGAGAATACTAGGTGCGAATGCTTAAGCTGCAGATGGGTGCAGTAGGTCTGTCCAGGGGCTTTCCTCTTGGTAGTGTGCTACTCTGGTGCCTGGGGACCCTGAAGGAGGGGCTTCCCCACTCCGAAGTGGAGCCTTTGGGGTGGGTGAGGATGACCCATTCATTTCTGTGTTTTTCCTTCCTAGGGATGCTGTGAAGAAGTGTTTCACTGTGTGTCTTGCATAATTCACTGCCGGTTTTGCAAAACTCTGAAGGCACCATCGCTGGAAGCTGGTGGTTGGCTTTGTAAATATCCTGTCAGCCTGTATCCTACAGACACGTGCCTTTATTGCATACTAGTGTGCTGCCTGTAACTCGAACATCGGAGGGCTGCTCTTCAAGCAACAGTAGGTTCCCAAACCCAGTGTCTGTAGCACCATAGGAGAGGTGGGCTGTGTGTCGTATGAAGTGGACTCTTCCTTCCACACCTGTTTTCTCTTGGGATGGTGTCCTACTGAATACTCATAAATAAAACCTTGCTAAACAGCCATTGAGCCTCAGGAGCCAGTGGCTCCATCAGAGAGCACAGGGGTGTGGCAGTAAGGAACAGAATTTTGGGGTCCACACGAACTTGGCATATTTATCCCTCAGCGAGGAGGCCAATGCCACTTCCCCTCCCAGCATAGACACGCTTCAACCCTGGTGTTCCAGAGCAAGTGATTCTGCCCAGCCCAGTCTGTAAGGAACCTGGCCAAGGGGTGCGGTAGAAAGTAACGCTTTCTGGTGATTCGTGTTCTTTCCTAATCTGGCTCCAGGGTCTCCTGCAGTTGTAAAACACGCCTGACTGTGGAATGTATTTTCTGGTGTTCAGCACAGACATTTTTTCTCTTGCCCTGTGCCCTGCCCACCCATATCTTTATTTGTGACCTCTTGATGCTAGATTGAGAGTGAACAAAGCCACAGAAAACGCTGCTCCTTCCTTTTGGACAAGAGCCGAAAGGAGGTGAAAAGTCTTGCTGTTTCCTGTTGTACCTTTTTTCTCTTCATTATTTATAACTGCTTGCTTTCCCTGTATTGGGCCCCGGGAAGAGTGGGTAGGAAGACAGCTCCCGGGTGTGGGGCCAGCAGGAAGTGGCTGCCCCTGCCGTGACCTCTGAACAGTCCCAGCATTTGACCTCAGCTGCGTGGGAGACACTGAGGACACTCGTCTGCAGGTACTCACATTGTAGCCTGGTGCCTGGCCGCAGACACAGTGCTTCTCTGGCCCCAGTCTCCCCTAGTCTTCCTTTTGGAAGCCAAGACTCTCGTGAGGAAGCAGGGGTTGTTACGCTGCTGTGCAGTCAAGGAAACCAAGGCCCAAGTCGGTTCCCACATCCACCCAGAGCCACAGCCGCAGCTGAGGTGTGCCCAGAGCCCAGGGACCCAGCTCAGCCTCCTTCGTGACTGTTTCTTGGCACGTTTCTGATCGCGCCCGGATGACCTCTTGGAGCTCTTTTCCTTGTTGCTATCAGCCTAATTTGAGCCTTCTCTGTTCCTGTCTTTACGTCACTTGTGCCATCTCCTACCTGCTCCTGCCTCCACCTCCTCTTTGGGCAGCTGCCTCCTGGGTCTGTAGAGGCTCTGTTGTTCCTTGTGTACCTCTTTAGCTGTTCCCCTGAGGTGCATCCTTTGCAGATGGCGTGTGGGCACAGCTTCCAGCTGGGCGGAACCACTGGCGCATGTGGCCCTTGCCCTGGGCTGCTGCTCTGTGAGCTCAGCATTGGGAGGTCACTGCTCTCTGGACTGGGCCCTGCGGCCCTCCCCACGCCCTGAGCCTGCTTGTTGGCTGTCGGGCAGATGAGGAGCTAACTCATGACTCCCATCTCCTGCCTCACTGGCTGAAAGGCTTCTCCTTTTGCAGAATGAGCTCAGGGGGAGCCTTTGATTCTTCTGCTCCTCTGGCTGCTGCTCAGACCCAGCTCGAGCCGTCTCGTTTCCGGGAAGGGTGAAGCCAGGCCCTAGTGTAGCATTTTCGTGGTGTGACTATCTCGGTGCTGGAACATCTGACCATCACCCTCGTGTGGTGACTTTGAGCATTATCTGCCCGACTGCATCTTCCTTCCACCTGATCACTGTTGCCTGAGAGAACAAGAAATAAAACCATGAAATGCATTCCAAATAAAATTATTTTTGATACTGCCATTAGGATAATTAACAAGTGGAGCTTACCTTTAAAAAGTGAGAATTTGGCTGGTTTGGCTGCTGCTTCTGATAGGCATAGGAGAGTGACAGATGTTGCAGCCTAAGTGGTGAGAAGTAGTAAACTGGGAAATTGAAGCACCGCTTTGTGGCTACAGCCTTTGCATTCTGCGGGCCAGTGGACACCAGGCCCTCTTTTGTCAGATAACTTCTGAGTAGAGCCAATCACAGAATTTGAAATACTGTAAAATTCCCAGCCTACCTTAAAATGTCCAGAAAATTAATAGCTAATCAGTGTTTAAAGGTATATTAAGCCATTTGCTAGAATTTTTTTGGCATACTTTTTAAAATATTTAAACATCAAGATTTTGGGGGGTACATTTAATACAGTAGTTTACAGATAGCATTCTAAAAAAGCGAGTAGCTCTTCAGTGGAAATTAAATACAGATTATATCTGTGTAATTCCTGATATCAAAAAAACACTGGAAGTCTAAATTGCTTGGAAATTTTTATTAAACTTAGGAGGCGACCCATACTTTTGTGAAGTTCTGAGATCTTGTGTGTTTTCAGTCTAGTGTAGAGGAGAGTGTGGTGGAGTTTATTTGATTCCAGGTCACTCAAGACAGGGTATTTGGTTCCACTTTGGTCATTTCCAGTTCTACCCCAGATGCAGAGGTGACGCCTAGCACCTGATACCTAAGTTTTGCTGTTCATCTATCAGATTTCTGCTGCAGCGAGGTGGATGGGGAGTAGCAGAGCCATTGATAATGCAAATTGAGAAAATAAAATCACATCCTTTCTAACAGGGGTTGGTAAGTGACACTAGACTTAGAAATGTACCAAATTATTTTCTTGCAACTTTTTGTTTGTAGTGCCTGGGATGGAACCCCAGGCCCTGTGCGTGCCAGGCAAGCGCTGTACCACCGAGCCACACTCCAGCCCTTGAAAATGGTTTTCTATAGACAGCTTGATCTGAAACCAGAGAAAATGAGGCCCGTAGTCAGGAGAAACAGCTATTTGAAGTGAAAGTTCATTCCATAGCATTGTAACAAACAATAATGATGTATATATTCACAATAAAGTAATGCCACTTTAAACAACCACCAAAAAAGAAAGCAACAACCAAAGGCCACACTGGTCTGAATGGGCTGGCTGCCTGGTCATGTCTTCATGAGGCATCCTTTGAGATCTAAGGGAAGTTGGAATCTGGGCCAGTGTTGTTCTGCCTGCTGAACGTCCGTGCTACGACAGGAAGGAGCCTGAGCTAAGTACAAATGAACTTTGTGTTTGTGTGATATCCTGAAGGAGAGCTATAGTGTACATTCAATTTTGTGGTCTTTCTGCTATGAGAAGTGTTCATTTTGCCATTTTTTCCCCCAGTATATTTGCTTGACCTATCAAATTTAAAGAAAGGAAAAAACCCTCTGAATGTTGATCTTTTGGAAGTTCTAATCTTGAATTTGGATGTGAGGACATGCAGAAACTTATGGAGAGGGCTGGGAATGTACTCAGTGGCAGAGAACTTACCTAGTATGCCTGAGGCCCTGGGTTCCATCCCCAGCACCAAAAAAATTAAAAGCCTGTGGTGAATTTGTATGAACATTGTGCCTATTTAATATGATGAACTTTTAAAATACTTTGTTAAAACATGAATCAATTTTTATAACTAGATACAACTCATTTTGAATGCTACTGATTGCGTAACTCAATTTTTGTATCACAAACTATATCCTTGAGTAGTTCTTGTCCTACCTTGTGAATCCATTTCATATAGTTTTGTTTTTACTTATTTCAAAGAGAAAGAATGTTGCCGGTAACTAAGTGATCTCTCCCTTCCCTCCTGTCACAATTATTATTTTCTGCTTTTTTCCCCTTCTCCAATAAATGGTAGTATTACAGTCTTTAATAAAACTAGTGTTGTCTCTTATTCATGTCTTTTATTTCCAAGAATCACTAAGCCAAATGAAGAGTGTACAATTATAAGAAAAGACCATGTTTTTAATCTGAATTTTAATGTGTAACACACATTGTAGTCACTTAAGGTTTTTTTCCTAAATTGATATGTAGTCCTCTTTTTCAAGTGAGTTGGGGTTAAACATGAGTCTAAAGACAAAGGTAAGACTTTACTTAAATGTTTATTTTAGAATGAATATTCCTGTATACCTAATTGGTTTCATTATTATGCATGAACTAGGTTGGCAGGTTAATTGGCATAAAGTTTATAATATTTCTTTATCTTTTTTTCTTTGAGACAAGGTCTCGCCACGTAGGTCAGGCTGGTCTTGAACTTACTATGAAGCCCAGGCTGGTCTTGAATTTTGTGGCAATACTCTAGTCTCAGCCTCTGGAGTGCTGGGATTACAAATGTACACTGCCACACCAGCTATTTCTTTATTCTTTTAATATCTGTGAGATTTTTATGTATTTTTTCATTGCTGTTATTTGTGCTAAAAGAAAATCTGAGACCAGTTCAGTAAGAAAATTTACTTGAGGAAGAAAAGGATTCTAGAACTGGGTAGCATTCCAGCCCAAAGATGTGGCCCAGGTATTATAGATGTATCATTCCAACCCAAGGGAAAAGACACACAGAATTAACATATTGGCCTGCAATCTGCATTTGCTTTATACGAATATGGTGTGACCACTAGGCAATCTATGTTTGGCTGAAATTCTGGACTGCTATGATTGGCTGACCCTCGGCTATTGGTTAAGGGTAGTCTTAGGTCACAGTTTGTTTGCACATTTAGCTAAGGTATAATTCACTACATATGGAGATTGCTTTGGGCCAAACTTACTGGCTAAGTAAAAGCTGGTTTTGGCTAATCCAGTTCAATGTTGGTAATTTAATTGATCTCTCTTTTTGCCTTGATCAGTGTAGCTGGAGGTTTATCTTTTTTTCATTGATTTTTTTCAAAGACAAGTAATACTGTTAAGATTTGAACATGCATTTAACAAAGATATGTGAATGGTCAACAAACTATTTTATGTTGATATCTAAAATTTTAAAAACGTGAAGTAACTCAGCTTTGAAGGTGAATTCTTAGTTGGCAAAATTATAAGGAAAGGCAAAGAGGTTATTTGCATAAAGGTTAGGATAGTGATTAGACTGGGAGGGACACAGGTTGGGAAAGGACATGGTTGGTGTGAGGGTATGTCTATTAAGTGGTAGTTAAATGATACTTGGTAAATCATATTACTATATATTTTTGTTTGTGTACTTCTGATGTGTTTTGCAATAAAAATATTTCATGCTTTTAACTATTGATTGTTACTTGATTTGTTAAGCATTATTATTTTCTTCCTTATACTTTCACTCTCTAGCTGTTTAAGGTGGAAATTTAAATAGTTGGTCTCAGGCATTTGTTCTTTGGTGGCACATACCTGTAACCCCAGCGCTCAGGAGGCTCACGTGGAGGATCACTTACGTTCGGAATTTTGAGGGCATCCTGGGCAACCCCAGGATTGCAAAACAAAACCCCATCTCAAAAACAACTTTTGTGGGTTGGAGATTTAGCTCACGTGGTAGAGTGCTTGCCTAGCAAGCACAAGGCCCCGAGTTTGATCCCCAGCACTTCCCCTCCCCCAAAAAACCAACTTCTTTTCTAATATAGTTCAAGCATAAACTTGCCTTTAAGCACTGTTAGCTGAATTTTATAAATTTGATAGGGTTTGCTTTCATTTTAATTCAGTTCAAAACATTTTATTTTCCAGTATTATCATTGTTGACCCATTGGTTACTTATAATCGTTTTTCATTTCTAAACATTTGGGAGATTTTTCCAAATATCTATTGACTTCTAATTTAATGTCACTGTAGTCAGAGCACATATTGCAAACAATATTAATCCTTTTAAGTTTGTTGGGAAATTGTTTTATGGCCTGGCTAAGACAGCATCTTAGTCTATTTTGGCGAATGTCCCACGTGCGCTTGAACAGAATGTGAGTTTTGCAGCCATCGGGTAGAGTATAAATATCAAGTCAGTCAAATTGGTTGCTAGTGCTCAGGTTTTAACCTTACCGATTTTCAAAATTCATCTCTTCTGAGCGCCCTTTGGTATGTTCTCTTCATTGTAGCTGGCTAGTGATCTTTTCAACACACACCCGTCCCTTCCACAAGGCGATGGACCTCCAGGCTGCATGTGGTCTTGGCTGGCTGGCCTCTGCCTACCTCCCCACCTCATTTTGCCTGTGTGGTCTCTTGTGTTTCTTCTTGGCCTGTGGTCTCTGCACATCCTCTTCCACCTGCCCGTCTCTCTCCTGTTTGCCAAGTTGACTCCTCCTTAACCTTCAGATTTCAGAGTAAGCCTTGCATCCTCAAAGGGGCCATCCCTGACTCCCTGGCTCATTCTGTTGTCCTGGCCTGCTGTACATTCCCCGAGGGCTCAGGCCGAGTCTAATCACTGTTTCTGCTGCAATCAGCACGCCACCTAAGCAGAGAAGAGACACTTAAATATCTGCTGAATGAATGAAAGTATAAATAAAGGAGGTTGTGAGCAGACAGACTTTAGCCTGCAGAGATGATGCTTAAACTTCCCTGTCTTCTGACACCTTGGGGTGGCCACATGCCTTTCCTTTGCTGCAGCCTCTGGCCCGTGCAGCCATCACTTGGTTGTCAGCACTTAGCCCCAGGAGGGCATGGTAATGTGGGATGGATAACTCGGGGAAGTCAAGGGTCTTTCAACTCTCACTGTTCCTGCTCGTCATTTTTAGAGACCACACTGAGCTGGGGGTTTAGAATGATATTCTCGTAGGTATCTAAAAACTAATTTTTGTGCAAAATCATCTTCATAGGATGTTTCTGGTTAAAAAAAAATAGATATTTGGGGGTCCGATAAGTAGCAGGTTGCCAAATGTCTTGTAAGAACTAATCTTCCAGACACAGAGAGGGACACGGTGTTGGCATGAAAGGGCATCTTAAAAGGCTCCTGGGACGTCGTATTGGAACTGACCCCAGGCACTAATGAAAGAGTAATCCTCCCTAAATCACCCCAAAGCTAGTAATCCCCTGGGCTGCATGTGGGTGATTAGAAAAGAAAAGTAAGAGCAGCTGTCTTTTTGTTCAGTTTAATTATGTCCAAGGGCCTGGGTGGGTGTTAATTTCCTGGCGACACTGCTGTGGGTGGAGAGAGGTGTTGGGTTTCTGCAGACTTTGGGAACTGGATGTGCCCGTGTGGCTGCTGCCCTGTGTGTGCCCAGGAATCGGGCACAGCTTGGGGAGTTCATGCTGCGGAGCTCGATGGTGTGGCTTTTAATTTCTGTCCTTTAAGTTGGAGGCGTGGGTCGCCATGTGCCAGAGGACACAGCAGTGGTCTCAGGTGTCAGCTAGTCTGCACACCTTAATTAATAGCACATCACCTTCCACCTCCCTGCCTTCCCAACAACCAGCAGCAGGTCAGCTGTGAGATAGGAGTCAAGTTGTCAGGGAGCTGGGGGGACATTTAGCGTCCCTGATCCCTTTAGTGTGGCTTGAAGCCAGAGCTCACAGAACTAGGTGTCCCCTTTCCTGGGCTTCTGGTTCCAAATACTGAACTGGGGCCCACAAGTGTGTTCACAGCCAGCCTCTGACCTATAGACTGTTCATCAAGGCAGGCACCCCTAGTGCAGCTCTGTGGTAGAGTGCTTGCCTGGCATGCATGAAGCCCTGGGTTTGAATCCAGTCTCAAAACAAAAACTGAATGCCTCTGCTTGGGGTGGACACAGAGTGTCATTCCTCCAAACTCTTTCTTTCTTCTTGTATTATTTTTACGGAGTGGTCCTGTCATTTGCACAGTTGGACGCTTGAGCAATCACCCCAGATGTCTTCTCTCTTACAAGCCATACCCAGTGGTGACAATTCCTGTGTCTTCTACCTTGTGAGTGGCTGTCCCTCGTGCTGCTCCCTCTCACCCGCTAGAGGATCAGTCCTGCTGCCCCTGAGGGCTCTTTCTAAAATACAGATCTGATCAGGTCATCTGTGAGCCTAAGATTATCCAGTGGTTCCTCACCACCTGTGGTGGTGTTGGCTAATCCTCCATAATCTTCTGCCCACCTTTTGTGATTTTCAAGTTTTACCTCCACTATGGCTTGATTAGCATTTTAATTTGAACTACACCTCTCTTTTTTAGGTTTATCATTTACTTTGTCCTGGGCAATATTATCCTTTAGGGCATGGGTTTCGCAGGCTAGTTGCATTGCTCTGCTGAAACTATTATGCTAACAAGTGTTAGTCCATCTGCCACCTGAAATCATTCCCTTGTGGGAAACACTGAGCATTCGAAGTCCTTTATCGCTTCCTCTTTAATGTTTCCCCGCTCAGCATACCCAATGCTTTGGGGCCTTCTGACCTCATATGGAATTTTCCTTTTCTGGAATGTGGTTCCTCCCTGTGAACGGGATGAACTTCTGCCCCTTCAAAACTCAGTTTAAGCTGGCTGAGTGAAGTTGCTTAAATTCTCTGCTCTGTGAAGATGTCCCTGGCTCCTGAAGGGAAGGGTAGACTTTCTCGGTTCTGTGGTTCCCTGGACAATTTCCTTTCCCAGCTTTCCCCACTTTCCTCTCCAAACTTCCCTTTCCCCACTGCAGGGAACTTGTTCATCTCCGCCAGCCATGAGTCTCTTCTGCAGTTGGATGCAGTGCCTTGCCCAGAGCAAGCCCTTGAAGATGTTGAATGAATGAATGAGTGAAACGGTGCCAGAGAAGTCACCCATCTTTGACATTTTGAAACTCTAGCCCAAATATTTATCATCTAGAATTTTTATCTAATTGTTTAAAATGATAAAAATGGAACATGTAAAAGGAAAGTGGTTAAATAAAACGTGATTCATTTGTAAGATTGGATATTTTTCAAATGTCAGAATAGTAATGTAGAAAATTACTTGACACGGGAAAAGAGTCTTCATATATTGTTAAACTTTAAAAATTAGATTGCCGAATAATAAATCTTATTAGTGCTTAATTTACCTATATGGTTAAAAAAACTTATTGTGAGAAAAAAAAAGAACAGTGTTCCTCTGTCTCTTCCCCAGAGACAGTCAGTTTCCTCTCTTTTTGCTGTTACTTCTGCCATTTATCTCCAGATTTCTAAACATTATATTTATACTGTTCTTCCTTGATTTTTAAATTTTTGAAATTATTATCTTCCTACCACAGAAGACAAGAATTTAGTACTCTTCTTCTCTGCAATACATGATTTCACTTCTCTCACCACCAAATTTCATGATTTTAAAAAAATAAATAATTCAATGTTCATATTTTTCAACTGTGTTTCTAGTAGTTGAACTGCTGTATACTGTGATTATATTTTCTATCTTGGAAAACTTTTTTTTTCTTTTGCAGTTCATGGTTGCTTCAGTGTTTTCCCTGACCTTGCTCGATTTTAATGTTCGTTGGCAGGCAGTGGTCTAAGGCGGTGCCCCTGATTTCTGCATGTTGATGACGTGCCCCGGATAGTCCTCCCCCCTTCAGGTTGGCAGGATCCCTGAATTGTACAGGATATCTCTGCTGTGATTTTGTTACATCCAATAGGTAGTAAAAGGGACCTTGCAGACATCATTAAGTTTCCTAATCAGTCGACTTTGCATTAGCTCTGCCCAAAGCTCAGGTGAGTCCTTAAGAGAGACTGGAGGCAGCAAGAGTGCTGTCCTCTGACCCTGGAGGAGAAAGTGAGCAGTCAAGTTCTAACTGCTCCGAGATGGGTGGCCTCTAGAAACGAAGGGTGCCAGCGCTACACCAGAGGAGTGGAATTGTGCCAGTGTCTTCAGTGAGACTGGGAGAGGACTCGAGCCTCGGGTAAGAGCACGGCCCCAGCTGGCACCATAATTGCAGCTAGCAAGACCCAGACCCAGAGCTCCACTGCGCCAGGCGTAACCCCCGGGACTGCGAGATAATGAAGGTGTGTGGCAACCTGCTACACTGCAGTGATTTGTTAGGGAGCAACAGAGAGTGAACGCATGTGTCTGTCACTAACTCAACCCCTCACTGTCCAGTGAAGCTATGAATGTGCCTTCATCAAGTCAAATGCATCAGGTAACTGAGCAACTCCCCACCCCATTGCTTCAAGCTGAGCTGGTTGCTCTGCAGGTGGGCTGCACAGATGGCAGCGGATGGGGCCTGAGCTTGGTCTTGGGACCAGTTTTACTTTTTTATTTTATTTTATGATTTATTTATTTGGTACTGGGGCTTGAACCCAGAGCCTTTGCACTGAGCTACATTCTCAGTCCTTTTCATTTATGTGTTTTGAGACACATGAAGGTCTTACTAAGTCACTAAGTTGCCCAGGCAGGGCTTGAAATTGTGATTCTCCTGCCTCAGCCTCCCAAATAGCTGGGATTGTAGGCAGGTACCACTGTACCTGGTGGGGCCAGTTAATATTAATAAGACCCTCAGGGATGTCCAGGGTCCTGAACCTGGTTCTAGTTGCACAATGCAAGTTGAGAAATGTCCTCAGCTCAGAGCTGGTCAGCCTGAGGCTGCTGAAGGTGTGAAAGTCTGGTTGTGTCTGAACCAGTGAGCATGCGGTACTGGGTCATCCTGGTGACCCTGCCCTCCACTGTTGTGCGGCTGGGTGACCTCCAGAATGCAGAGGCACCTTGGCATTACTACGCATGCACGTTGCCCTCCTCCAGCTTTCCCCCTGGGCGAGGTCTGGGCTCTGAGCTGGCGTCCTCACTCCCTCACACTCCATGTCAGCACCGCGTTTAAGGGTGTGGAGCTTTTAATACACAGACATTTGCACTCCTGTCTGCTCTGGGGAATGTCGTTGACCTCTGCTCCATGAGCTCACTTTCTTCTATATCTCTTTGAGAAATATATTGTGTTTGACTTACAGCAGTACCTTCATCCATGGGAGATAAGGGCTAAGCCCCACGGTGGGTGCCTGAAACTAGGATAGTGCCTGTGCATACTGTGTATGCTGTGCTATTCCTATACATACGGAAATATAATAAAGTTAATTTAAAAATTAGACACAGAGATAAGCAATAACTAATAATGAAGTAGAACAATTACAATAATGTACTATAATGTGTGAACATCACTACTCTTTCCCTTTGGGACCACTAGTAAGTAAAATATGGGTTACTTGTACATAAGTACTGTGGTACCAAGACACCATGACAACTGATCTGGTAACTCAGGTGGCTGTTGAGTGACTAACGAGCGGGTAGTATATACAGTGTGGATATGCTGGACAAAGGGATGAATCATGTCACAGAAGGGACAGAGCTAGACAGCAAGAGCAGAATGGCATACCGTTTAAAACTTGTCAATTGTTTATTTCTAAAATTTTCCCTTTACTGTTTCTGGAGCGTGGTTGACCCTAGGTAGGTGAAACTGGGGAAATACAACTATGAATAGGGGGACTGCTGCACCCAAATGGGCTTGGTGTCTGATGTCACAAATCCTTGCCCATTGCGAGTACAGTCCGTACAGTGTCACCCAGTTGTTGTTAAAGAGGCTCTACTTCACCTCATGCTGTGTTGAGTCTCCAGTTTCTTAGATGTCATGTTTTGCTCTTTTATCAGCTTACACCTTGTTTTGCATAATAATTTTTCATTGCAATAGCTTTTGTTCTGTTTTCTTCTGACCAAACTTGTTTTTCATTTTATTCAAAATCCTTCCCTTTCGCTTTTTGAGACACACAGTACATAACTATTATCCTACTGTGTGCAACAGCATGCACAAACTACTTGCTCCTGTCTAATTTAGTACTCTTTGATCACCCTCTTCCCATCCCACCCTTCCTCCTCTGCTTCCAGCCTTGCATAATCACCATTCTACTCACAACTTCTATGAGATCAACTTCTTATATTCCACACATGAGTGAATCACTCAGTACTTCTTTCTTGCCTTGGCTTATTTCAGCATAATGATTTCCATTTCCATCCATGTTGTTGGAAAGGCAGGATTTCATTTTTTAATGATGGAATAGTATTCTATTGTGCATATCACATTTTCTTTATCCATTCATCAGTTAGGTTTAAGAACATTTTATAATACCTTCTGAGAAAGTGTATGGGAGGTAAAAGTTTTGAAGCCTTGTAGGTTTGAAAATGCCTTTATTTCAGTCTCATACTTGATAGTTTGGGTTGGTAGAGTTTTCTGTTTTTGTGAGCTGGAACTCAGGGCCTCATGCATGTTAGGCAAGCACCATAACACGGAGCTACATCGCCAGCCCAAGGAATGGGGTTAATAATGTTTTCCCATGACAATTGTGGAGCTATTACTCAGTTTTCTTATCACTTTCAGGTTGCTGTTGAGAAGGCAGATAGCATCAGACTTTATGATTTTTGTGGGCCTGATCTTTTTTTCCTGTACATTTTGTGATTTTTCTATTTATTGCCCCTGTTTAAAATCTCATGAGGGCGTAAGTCCCTTAGAGTAGGTCTTTTTCATTCATTGTGTTGGGCTTTTCACATCAGGGACCTCTCAGTCTGAAAACTTATGTTTTTTAATTCTGGAAACTTTCCGTGCATAATTTCTTAAAGGCTTTCTGCCTTTTTATTTTTTCTGTTTTTTTTCTTTTTATAACTTTGTGTCAATTTGTTTTACTTTTAAAGAGATTTTCAACTCTATCTTTCAAGCTTTTATTAAATTTTGAATTCATGTTTTGTTGTTTCGAATTTCCAAGAGCTCTATTTTGTTTTTCAATTCCTTCCTTCTTTCTTCCCTTCCTTCCTTTGTTCCTTACTTTTTCCTTTCCTCCTTCCTTGCCTTCTCCTTGTCTTATTTCATAAATGCAATATTTCCTCTTTTCTTTGAATGGATAATAATTACAATTTCTTATTATTTTCTCTTGTTATCTTGTGCTTCTAGTGAGGGCTCTATTTTCTCAGAATTTCTTGTTAAAGTGTGTTTGTTTGCTTTGGTCTCTGACTTCCATTTCAGATGTCTGATGATGCCTCATTGTGAAGCCTGTTTAAGACTAAGACATATAAGCACCCATGGGATGCCCACGGGTGCTTATGTGCCCATGGGTGCTTTACAAATGTTAGCTTTCTTGGACCGGGGATTTAGCTCTGTGGTTAGAGTGTTTGCCTCGCAAGCATGAGGCTGTGAGTTCGATTCCTGGTACCAAAAAACAAAACAAAAACAAAACCAAAACAAAACAAAACAAAAAACAAATGTTAGCTTTCTCCACTTGACTGGTAGCTGGTGGGTGGGTCAGTTCGTTAAAGATTCCTCAAATCCTTTACCTCAGGAGTATGTCTGTGCTATGGTTTAGATCTAAATATCTCCTCTAATTCTCATGCGTATAGAAGGTGACCGGATCATGGGGTCTCTCTACTCATCCGTGGATTCGTAGTTCAGTAGCCAAGTGTGCTGTTAGGAGTGGGGCCTGGATGGACCTGGGCCACCGAGGGTGTGAACTTGAAGGGTGTATTCTTGTCGGGGTTCCTTGCTTCTCTCTGCTTCCTGGCCTTTGGAGTTGAGCACCTTTCTCCTCTGCCATGCCTTTCTGCCCTTCTGCCATGCTATTTCTGCCTTGGACTCCATGTACCATGGACTGAAACTCTGAGTCAAAATACACATCTCTTTTTTAAGCTGTAGGAGTCAGATATTATGTCCAGTGGCGGGAAAGTGACTAAGACAGTCTAAATTCTCTATTTTTAGTACAGTTCTCTCCCTTCTCTCTGTTTTTGAGTTCAACCCTCTCCGGTCTGCCATCTTCTGAAAAGCAGTCTCTCTGTTTTCTTCCTGGCTGCAGCTAGAGATCTCAAAGGTTAACTGTTTCTTATGCACATTGTAGCACTTCAAGACCTCTTCTGTTTGGTCCTGCTGTTTGGTCACCTCTTCTCTTTCAGAGCTATAGGATGCATCTAATCCCTGGGGTGTTTCAGAGCGCTGTGGCATAAATTGGCTTCTTTTGACTGGATTCTCTCCCCAAGCCTGTGTTTCTGTGGGCTGCACCTTCAGTTACCACTTGCCCTTTGGTTTGTCAGTCTCCACGATCTCGTTAAGATTTCTTGCCTGCTGATGCTCCTCCCTCTCCTCTCCTCTCCAGCTCTGCAGGTTTACATTCCGTATTGCCTTGGTGCCATTTCAGAGAGGTTTCAGGGAGAGTGGAGGTAAAACTATGTATTCAGCCTGCCACGTCTGACCAGAGACGCAGTTTTTTAGTCCCATTTTTAAGGAGAAAATTATGTATATGTCTGCAAACAACAAAAGTATGCCAAATTTTTTAGCAGCAGTTATTTTTGAATGTTGAGATTATGGCTTTTCTTTTTAACCTTTTTTTTCTCTTGCTTATGCTTTTCAATATTGTCTATACTAAGATACTTCTGAATTAGAAAATGATCATCTATGTAAAAAGACAACATATAGATGTATTAAAGGATTTCATATTATTGGTATTAGTTTCACTATACGACAGTGCTGTTTTGCAGGTGAAGGAAAGGCTGGATGTCAGCAATTGCATCAGTTTAATGTAAGATATCTAATATAATGCAGACCCCAGAGGTGATGCTGCTGGAGAGCAGAGCCATTGTCCAGACAGGCCAGACTCAAAGTGCCAGCCTGTGAAGAGAGCACAGACCAAGCTGTATTTCCAGGAGGTTCTGTCTTACGGTTTGCTACATGGCCAGGACCTGTGATGGTCTCTGTGGGCTTTTCCTGGACCCACAGGTTGAAGAGATGCATGTGCTAACCTGGTTAACAGGGTGTTAGTCACTTTCCTGTAACTGGGACACAATACCCAACACCCTCAATTTAAAGGAGGAGAGGCTTATTTTGACTAACATTTTCAGTCCACAGTCAGCTGGTTCTGAGGCCGGAAGGACAGAGGGAAGGGCCTGGGCCAAGGAGATTGCTCACATCATGGCAGCCAGGAAGCAGAGAGAGAAGGGAGGAGCCAGGGAGGGAGTTAGACCCTTCCAGGTCATGCAGCCAGTGACCTGCCTTTTCCAACCAGACCCCATCTCCTAACAGCACATTCCCCCAGGAATTCACCAGAGCATTAAGTCACTCATGAAGATAGCACCCCCACGATCCAGTCACATGAGGCTTTTGAGGGACAGTCCAGATGCAAGCTATAACACAGAGCACACTGCTTTGTGTATAGTTGATTAAAAACCACATCACTTCCTCCATTTCTCCCCTACTGGTGTTTGTGTACTGGAATTCCCTAGGCATGTTTTTTTCCTTCTAGAGCAGTGAGTGGTGGTGAAAATATGGCTGCATGATGTAGTGGGCCATTTGTTGTCACTGAAAGCTCTAAAAGTTCACCATCACTGAACTAGAATGTAAAACTACTTGAAGGGAAGGATGCCCGCTTATTGCTTGTGTATGCCCTACTTGGGGATGTGCTACAGTTTAGGTATGAAATGTCTCCCAAAGGCCCACGTGTTAAAGGCTTGGTCCATACTCCATGGCAGTATCGGGAGGAGGTGCAACCTTAGGAGGTGACACCTACTGAGAGGAAGCTAGGTCACTGGGGAGTGCTCTGGGAGGGGATGAGGGGGCACTGGCCCTTTTCTGTCTCCATCATTTTGCACTGGGTGTGAGGTAAACGGGCCTCCTCTACCACCCACTCCCACTCTGATATACCACTCTGCCACAGGCCAAAAGGCAACAGGGCCAGTGACCGTGGACTGGAACCTCTGAAATCATGAGCCAAAATAAACCTTTTCTCTTTTTAAATTTATTTATCTCAGTTATTTATTATAAAAAAGGAAAGCTGACTAATACAGGGGGTCATTGTTCACTGCACTACCGTGTTTTTTGTATAAAGATTAATGGGAGAAATTTCCCACAAGCAAATAGCTTATTTTTATTCTACAAATACAGTGGAAAGTATGCTAAATTAAATCCCCCTTTGCATTACCTACTGGGAAGCTCAGAACCACAATCATGCCACAGTTCTAAGCAGTGTCCTCTTAAAATTTTCACTTAGCTGTTTTATGGTCTTTGCATTAGTTTCCTACTGTTTCTGCAACAAATTCCTAATTTAGTGGCTTAAAATAATAAGAATTTATTTCCTTACACTGGTAATCAGAAGTTCAAAATCAGTTTCACTGGGCTGAAATTCATTGGCTGGCAGGCTTCTGTTCCTACTGGAGGTCTATGGGTAGTTTGAGATTATAGGTAGTTTTTGTTTCTTTTCTTTTTTGAAGGACAGAACCTATTTTCTTGCCTTTTCCAACTCTAAGAGGCTGTTCACACTCATTGGCTATGGCTCCTTCTACTGTCTTTGAAGCCAGCAGTGTAGCATTTTCTCTTCCCTTTGACTTCTGCTTTTGTCTTTAATCTTTTTTTTGTTTGGTGCTGGGGATCGAACTCAAGGCCTTGAGCTTGGTAGGCAAGTGCTCTACCACTGAGCTAGATCTTCGGTCCCTTGTCCTTAATTCTTACTCTCTGACTTTGATCCTCTTATTATAAAGGCACTTAGGATTATTTTGCACCCACCCAGATAATGCAGGAAAACTGCACCATCTCTAGATCCCTAATTTAATCATACCTGCAAAATTCCTTTGGCCCATGTGAGATAATATATCCACATGTTCTGGGGATTAGACATATTTTTTGGGTGGACTATTATTCAATCAATCATAGTCTTTTCAATACGCACTATATAAAACTGAAAGTTGGGTACTCCTAATCAAACTGTCCTTCTGCTTACCCTCCTGCCCTTCTTTTACCTTCCCTGTCTCAGTGAATGGCCCTACAATCTACTAATCATTCACATCAGGCACTTGATTCCTCACTCTCCCTCACACTCACATTCAATGCCTCATGCCATCCTATTGTATTTACATCTAAGCTTGTTATTTTAGACATTAAATGTTCCCCCAAACCTCCTGTATTGGATGCATGGTCCCCAGCTGGTGGCACTTTTGAGAGATAGCAGAAACTTTAGGAGATGCGTCCTAGAGGGAGGAAGTAGGTCATTGTGGTGTGTCATTGGAAGGTCATTGGAAGGACAGGGACTCTGGCTCCTTCTCTTGCTGCTTTTTTGCTTCCTGGCTGCCAGGAGGTGAGCAGCTTTGCTCTACCACAAGCTTCTGCGATGATGTTTTGCCTTGCCAAAGGCCCAAAGAGATGGGACCAAGTGACCATGGACTGAAACCTCTGAAACTGTGAGCCAGAATAACTCTACAGTCTGTTAAATTGCTTGCTTTGGGTATTTTGTCACAGCAGTAGAAATCCGACTGACTCAAAGATGTGTCTAGCATCTGTCCACATAATTTCATTGCCACTGCCAGCCCTTGGCTAAGCCACCTCCACCTCTTGTCTGAACCACTTTCATAAAGCCTCCTAATTGTCTCTTTACTTCAAGGTTTGCCTTTTTCTAGTTTATTCTCTACAAGTCAACCAGATTTTTAAAAGACACAAAGCAAATCATGCTATTTTCCTGCTTAATATTCTCTAATAGTTTCCTGTGTTATGTTGACAAAAACCCAAATTCCTCACCATGGAGTCTAAGCCTCATGGTCTGCTCTGCCCCTGTCCTTACTCTCTCTTCACCACCACACCTGGCCACTGTGGTCTCCTGTAGGTCTCTACCTGGCCCATGCTGTGCCTCTCTCATGTGGTTCCTCTGCTTGGCACTCTTCCTCCAACTTTTCCTTGAATAAATCCTTGTTGAACTTTTGGTCACAGGTGAAATGTCTCCTCAGAGAAGCCTTTCTTCAAATGCCATCTAGTCAGGATCCTCCCCACCCTACCTCCACAAAGTTCCTTCCACTACTTCACCTTCTGCATGATCTTCGTAGACTTATCACTGTTGATTATTACAGTACTTAGTTGTTCTTCATATCATTTATTTTCCCCATTAGATTGCCGATTCTCTGAAGGCACATTTCTGTCTTGATCATCACTGAGTATGTGCACTTAGTAGGCCAAATACATATTCTGCATCATCCTTGCCCTGACTTTGCCTTAGCTTCTTGCTTTCATTCTTCATTTGTTCTGATTTTCTTAATTTCTATTACAATGACAGAAAAAAATCCCCACTTTACTCAGGACCGGGGGGTTGAGCTATCTCTGCTCCTGTCCCCTCTGCCCCTGCTCTCTGTCCATCGGTACCGTGTGACATGGGTAAAGTGAAAGTCATCTGCTAGCTGTATCTACCCAGGCAAGGTGGGGATTTGCCCCAGAAGGCCGGAATAGGCTGTAGGATGTCTAAAGAGAAAGCCAGAAAGCTGTTTTGCACCAAAGATTAAAATTGCTTTGCACAATCATGTAAAAAGTTTATTTTTACCCACTGGGAGCAGAGTACTTTCTTTGAGAGAATACTATGATACTGACTGCTTTTCCCTCCTCCCTCTGGCTGAGGCTGGAGAGAAGAAGAATTGGGGCTCTGGAATCTGGGGAGCTAGGAGCAGGTTCAAAGCTCTTCTGTTTGCTGGAGGTGATCAGGGCCCTTGAGATGAGCAGCATGTGCATGTGTGCAGGAGAGAGATGACCGGAGGGAGCACCCTGGGAGAAGGAAGTCCTTAACTCTTGAATGTGGCCTGCAGAGCATCCTACTTTATTCTAGGGCTCAGTACTCCTGTTTCCTGGCACAGTGTTGACTTGCCATCTCGGCAATTCCGTCCAGGGCCTCGACCTTGACCCAAGGGCCTGAGCACTGCCAAGGGATCTAGGCTCCTTGCTGTCTCACGACAGCCTGGATTGGCCCTAACTTGGTCGATTCTCCCCAGGACCTCCTTCCCTATAGGTGCCATGTGCCTGATTTATACACAAACATGATTTGCCTGATTGTTGCAGTCTGGGCCTGGAATAATTTTAATTAACAGGAAAATGGTCCTCAATACACCGATTAGACCTCTTCAGGTACAACAAGATAAAAGCCTGATAATTTGGATGGAGTACTCTTCTTAAACGTCTACTCTATGCCCAGCAGCCAATGGGAAAGCCAGACTCTCTCCCACCTGATCCAACGAGTAATTAAGAGAGGGCTTTTTCTTCCCTACCTCTCCCCTCCCTCCACCCTGCTCCCCAACGGGAGCTTAACAGGTTGGTGGTATAATTTGGAGACTTTAAGGGGTGTCACAGTAGGAGCTTAGGCAAGAGCCCGTGTCTTCTTCCGGCTCCCCAGGCTTGGACCAGCAGGGTTTGGAAAGCAGGCAGGTGGGAGAAGGAAGGAGCTCAAAGCAGGCAAAGTAGGTGACGGCACTAAGCAAAGTTTGAGAGGGGCCCGTGGCCATGAGTGAGCTGGGCACGCAGAAGGCCAGCGAAGGCACCGTTTCTCGCCTGCTGAATGTGGTGGAAAGTGAACTGCAGGCTGGGAGGGAAAAAGGCGACCCTACAGAGAAGCAACTTCAGATCATCCTGGAGGATGCGCCCCTGTGGCAGAGATTCAAGGAAGTCACGAATGAAATGATCGTGACCAAGAATGGCAGGTGAGTCTGTCTGCTGCCCTGGTGGGGCGGGACCGGCTTGGCGAGGGAGGTGAGACCCCTTGAATATGAAGAGGCTGCTGCTCTCCCCTCTTCCCTCGGGCGGCAGGGTTTGATTAAACGCACGCAGAAGGACTGGCTCACACGGCTGTCCCCCAGCCAACTTAATTAATTTCTCTGAGATCATCAGAGAAGTGGAAGATGGAGCCACCTGTCTTACGTGCATTTGGAGTGGAGAAATTCTAGGAGATTACTGTAAAGGGAGTCATGCCCCATGGGTTGGGGAAATGCACTCAAATGTCAGAAAGTCATATTAATTTTTGACAAACTGGCTACCCTGGAGCAGACCCGCACTCCACCTCTGCTCAGATAATGTGAATGTCAATTCTGTTTGGAAACTGGATGGTTTCCTCTTAAGCACTGCCAGAAATTTTTAACTAGTTGAAGATTGGGAGCAAGAGGGCAGATTGAATCTCATCGCCTCTCCCTCCATCTGCTATTGCAGTGTGTGTTTGGGGGCGAGTGTTCATTTGCGACTGTGTTTGTGATGATGTGAGAGCTGTTGCAGGAACAGGGAATGAATTCCTAATCTACCACCTCAGAGAAGAGAATTTGCCTTCTTTTTTTCTTATTGCAACAAATTAGGGATTAATGGAAACTGAACTTTGCTGGCATTCCTCAGGTTCTATTCAATGTAGTCTGCTAATTGGGTCCAGGTAATAGTAGAAGATTTTGCTTCCTGGAGGGGTTGCAAATATTTTGACAGAAAATCTCACTACCTGCAGCTTGGCTGTGGTGGCTCCCAGGATTCAGCTGATGGTCGCATAGCTTTTGGTTCCCGTGGCACACTAGTACAAAATGCCAAGGACGTTTCCTGCAGGGTGAGCTTGGGCAGGACCCTCGAGACACCTTGAGAGAAATTTTGCTAGCAGAGAAAGTTGAGGCAGTTGAATTTGTGGTGAGCTTTTGACCCTGGGCAAAATGCTCCTCTTCCTGATGAAGTCTTGGCTTTCTATTTCTGAATAGAGCACAGTACAGGAAATGAACTATTCCTTGTCCGTCTGGGAGAATTAACGAACTTGAGAGCTGTCAAATGACGCTGAAGTGGTTCGTAAATGAAAGTTGGACCTGAAATAAGGGCATTTTGATAACTTGTGATTAGACTGGTGGTAGGACGCTCAACCTTGCCTGGTATTTATATTTTTCTTTCTGAGTCTTGTACTTATGTCATATAGAAGATTTGTTGCTTGTAATATTTATAATTGTAATTATGCTTGTTCCTTCTTCTTGATCTGTATTTACACGTCATTTTTTTGTCCCTTTGGTAGAAAGAAATATAAAGCATGTTTTTAATTTCTAGGAATTACCCCAAATCCTTTCCTTTTGTGGTACTGGGGAGTGAATATGCAGCCTTTGCACTTAGCTACCTCTCCAGCCCCTCCCTCTTTTGAGGCAGGGTCTTGCTGAGTTGCTAAGTTTAATTGGATTTAATTTAATCTTTTTCAAAGATGACTGATGATGCAATTGTAAAAATTTAATTATGTTTGGTTGTAGGTAAACTTTCTGCTTGTTATTGTTTATACTTACTAGTTATGCTAATACCTAGACTCATGCTGTCTATTTGGCTCTCAAAGTGGCCATATATTACAACAAAATAAGTAAGACCAACAGTTAAAAATATAGCTCATCAATTTCAATAAGGAAAAAGTAAAAGGCATTCTAAACCCAGTTTAATAGTAAGTTTTACCAGACTGCATTTTTATCACTTAAAAAGTACTTCCTGTCTTTTCCTATCTTTTTTTTTTTTT
>PVJO010011978.1:32564-57556 GCA_004026905.1 Hystrix cristata | reverse complement strand
TGAGGCCGGGGAGGCAGCTATAGGAGGAGACCAGGCCCAAAGGGTTGCCCAGGCTGGCTGCCAGTGAGTGGCCTGGCAGACTGGCTAAAGATGGGTTTCTGTCCAACTTGCAATTTGGAGCTGAAGAAGCAAGGGAGGCTGGGATCTGCTCTGGATCAGCTCCAGGGCCTTGGGACAGAAATAAGCCAGGCCACTGGGTTTCCAGATCAGTCCTGCTTGCCTGTCTTGCTGGGCCACTCACACGTGAGGCGCCACATGGATGCGAGAGAAGGCAGCTCTGCGTGCCTGGCTGGGCAGGAAGGTGGAGCCATCACCCATCCCCTTTTCAGCCCTGTCTTTGTAGGACTTCTCACCACTTGGTGTTAAATTAAGTACTTGTTTATTGACAGTTTCCCCCATCTAGAAACGATGCTCCTCAAAGGCAAGGACACTGTCTCTCTGTTCATTGTAGCAGCCACCCCAAGGCCCCAGGACACTGTCTGGCACTTAGCAGGTACTGGGTAAATCTGCTGTGAATGGCACGCACCCTCCTCATCCTTGATCTTGTAGGGGAGGCAGGGTAGGCAGACCCTCGTCACTCACCTCATCTTGCTAGGGGAGAGGGTGGAGGCCCAGAGCATTGAAGGACTTGCTTAATGTCACACAGGAAATGGCAGGTTCTAAATTTTAGCCCAAGGATGACAGACTTGAATTTTTTTTTCCAGCATTACACTGCTTCTTTAAAAGAAGGAAAGTGGGATGGCTGTCTAGCAAGTGCCACTGGGCAGCCACGTTTAGGTACCTACTACAAAGACAAAGAGCCGACCTCGGGACAGCCATGCTGAATGAGTCCGGGATGGGATAGGAGGACTTTTCCTTACTACGGATGATACTGAGTGCACTGAAGCCTTTGTCATTTGGGGCCTTGGAAAGCCCTGGCTCTGTTGAGGGAGATTTGACCCAGACATTCCTACTGACTAGAACTCAGTCTTCCATGGTAGGAAATGGGTAGAGTGCATGGGCGTAGTGTTTTGTTGTAGGCTAGGTGACCATATGGCATGGACTTCCTTTGGTGACCGGGTTACAGCTCAAATGTGAGAAAGGATGTCAGCCGAGGGCTTGCCTGTGAGGTGGCAGGGCATGGAAAGCAGGGAGAACATCTCGGCTTCTGGCGAGAGGCTGGCATGGGTCACTGGCAGGCCCCTTTACGTCCTCCTTTCCATGCTACCCCCGAGTGACCTGACCATCTGTGAGGGCCGCCGTGCCAGACTGTGCAGGGCAGGGGGGCTAGGGTAGGTGGAAGAGAGGCACCTGTCCCTTTTCTCATGCCACGAAGAACACTGGTCTGCCTGCGCAGAAGAGAATTTCTTCCTTTGGGTTGAAGCAGCTGTTCCTGCTAACCAGGTCAAGTATGATCCTCAGATCATCTGAGGACGGATCGTCACCTTCCTGGGCTTCCTTCCCAGTGGAAACCCCTGGCTCTGCGGGAGCATACAACTACTGCTAGGACACCACACACACACACACACACACACACACACACCTGTTAGCCTACAATTCCTCAGCCCCATGGGGCTTTGAAGTCTGATCACTCTGAGGAGCTGGTAGAGGGCAGGACTGTGCATGGTGGCTGAGTGGGTGTTGCCCCTGCCTCGAGGGGGGCCCTGATGGCCTGAGGGAGGGGTTATGGCTGGGAGGGAGCTTCTTCATGCAGCCACTGCCTTGTCCAGGCCTGAGGGGGCAGAGCAGGTATGGCTCACCACACTCACCCGGCTGCCTGGGGAGGGGGGATTGGAACTTGGAGCCGGTGACCAAGTGGTGGCCTGAAGAGTGCAGCATGCAAGGATGGTGCAGGCCGCAGTGAGTGCAGAAGGCAGAGGCTAAGGGTGGCTGGTACACAAAGGGGCCTGGGGGGAGGAGGGTGGCAGCAGTACCTAGGACAGAGTCTAGGTTCTCTGGTGCCCCACAAGGCTCTTGGGCCCCTTTCCCTAGGACTCCTCAGCCCAGCTCCCAGGCTAGGCATTCTGGGTCATCCATAAGGCCAGGCATCCTGAGAACCAGCGAAAGGGAAGGGGCCCAACCAGGGCTCTGGAATCTCCTCTGGCAGCTGTGGACTCGCTCTGTCACTGTGCTAGGAGTCCCTGGGAAGCGATGTTTGTGGACGAATCTTCCCAATGTTGTGCTAAATAGTTACAGGCCTACTAGAGTGTTCACCCTCTTACCTTCAGGCAGGCCATCTGAGGCACGCGTGGCCCAAGTCTCCAGCCTTCTCAGCCCCGACTGCCGCACAAATAGTATGGTTTCTCCTCTGTGCACTTTTAATGAGAAAGGGTGGGAAGAGGCCAACCAGGGAGGTAGGTGTAGCCACAGCTGGGTCACCCCAGCCTGGCTCTCTCCTGGCCTTGGTACCTCTCCCTGCCTCTTCTCTTTGCCCTGCTGGCCCTGCTGGCCCTACTGTCCCTCTGTCCTTTGCCCTGAGCCTTGTGCTTTCTGCCTTCTGTCAGTTTCCCAGTCTCTTTGCTGTCTTTCTCACTTTTTTGGGGGGAGGAAGGGAATCAAACCCAAACCCAGGGAGTGGCAAGTGACATCCCTAGCCTTTGTTATTATTATTTTTTAAATTTTTGAGACAGAATCTCGTTAAGTTGCCCAGGCTAGCCTCAAACTTTTGATCCTCCTGCCTCATCCTCCCTGAATAGGTGGGATTATAGGCATGTCCCACTGTGTCTGGCCTCTTCCTTGCTTTGTCTTCTTGTCTCTTCTGTTTCTGTCTTGCTGCCTCTAGGCCTTGCTCTGTGCTATCTCTTGCTCTCTCACGGTCTCTCCCATTCTGCATCTGCTTCCTTCCCAGTCACTAGCTCTCTCTCTCTGGTTCTGTTTCCCTGGCCTTGGCCATTTCTACCTTCCTCTGTTTTCCCCTTTCCTTTATTGCTCTGTGTCTGTCCCTCTGCTTCTCACAGCTTCTCTGCCTCCCCTGAGCCTGCCTGGAAGCTGGAGGCTGGGCAGCAACTTCTACTCTCCCCTCCCAGGAGAAAATAGCAGCTGAAACTGAAGGGCTCAGGGGGGTACTCAGACCTTCCTGGCACCCAGTGCCTGCCACCTGTATTAGGGGAAGGGGAGGGGAAGCAGGAGCAGAGAGCCGTCACCCCATGGCACATCACCCCACAGCACTCCCTAGGCCTCCCTGGCCGCCTCCTTCCCTCTAGCTCTTCCCCATAAGCCATTCAGGTTGCTGCTGGAGCTGAGCCTCATGGGACTGGAAACTGCCAATCAGAGTGACAAAGCCCAACTATGAGGAAGGCCACCTGTCGCAGCCATGTCAGGACCCTTGAGTGCTGGCAGGAATTTGGCATCTGGGTTCCAAATCCTAGCTTGACACCTGCTGACTGCGGGAATACAGGTAGCGAATGATCTCTCGTTCGCTAATTTTGGGCTGATTTGAAGATGGAAGAGAATGATGTCTGCAAAAGTGCGAGCACTAAGTTAGGCACAAGGAGGCTGATTACGCAGGGCACTCTTCCCTCCTCCTCCCTCCTTCACCTTCCTGCCACTCGGGGTGATGATACTGAGACTGGCCTGCCGCCTGCTGAGTGTCTGCCAGCAAGGTCATGAGGCTCTCTGGGCCTCAGCTTCATTGCCGCTTTGAGAGAGAGTGGAGGGGTGTGGGGAGGAGGTGGTGGCAGGGCCAGGGCCTCACAGACGTCCATTGGGGTGGCAGCCCTGCCCCAGAGAATGTGCAGTGCGCCACCACGGGGCTCGAGCCACAGACAAACAGTCCTGCAGCTCTGCCTCCCTCACTCCCCAGCCCAGACACTCTTGGAATCTCCAGAGTTCGGTTTTTGCTATTTTTCAGCCCTGTGAGTTGCAGGAATGCACACTGGCAGAGGCCATCTAGGAAAAGGAACATCTCCCTCTTGCAGTTCGAGGCCAGTACTTTTGGGGCCTCAGAGGGTGCCTAGGCCCTGGCCCCTCACAGCCTGACGAATGGCACCTGGAGGCCCGAGGAAGGGGTGACAAGGCACAGGACCTGCTGCAAGTCAGGGATGGCTGAGCCCAGAATTCAGGCCTCCTGACTCAGGCTCCCCTGCCGTTTGCTTGCTCATCTCTCCTTCTGGCCCTTGCTGTCTGTCCTTCTCTCTCCCCGCTTCACTACGCAATGCATTCTTCATTCCCCCAACAAACAAGAGGCTGAGCAGCTGGGACTCACAGCCGATTGGAACTTGGGCCAGTGTCGCTGAAGGTGAGCAGCGTGCGGCTGCCACCTGCTCCAGGGACTCCGCCTTCTGCACAGCAGCCCCTCGGCCAGGCAGAGCCTGCGTTGGACTGGGGCCTCAGCCGCAAGCTCGGCCCCACCTGGCTAAAGGATGGGCGGTCCTGAGAAAGGCTCCTTCTTCCTGCCTGCCCATCTGCCTCGCTGAGTAAACTGAAGGCAGAACTGGAGCAGAAGAACTCGAACTGGGCTGAAGGGGTGGGGTCCGAGGATGGCCCCACTCAGTGAATCCTGCCCAGGAACCAGACCGAAATTCATACCCTCCCAGCCTGGATCCCAAGTATACTCCGGGGCCTCCGCCTCCAACCTGAGTAGGCCCTTCTCTCTGGAAGTCCTGCCATAACTCTGTGTGGCAGGATCTGTGAGCGGGACAAAAGTTCATCTGTCCCCTACTAAGGACCCAGGTGGAACTCGTGCCTCGAGCCACACAGGTGGCATGCGCAGCACGCAGCCATTCCAATGTCCTCTCGACACGGAGGCCACACCCCAAAGAGGGCGGAGAAGGCTCTGCCAGGAGGTACTTTTCCAAAAGGGCTGTGCTGCCCCGGACAAAGCATAAACCTTGAAGTAGACAGATGTCAGTCTAAATCCAAGCAGGAATTCCTTGCTGAGGGACCTTGGCCAAGTTACTCAACCTCTCTGAGCCTTGTTTTCCCCATCTGTAAAAAGGCCAGTCCCTCCGCTAAGCACACTTGATCAGTGCGTGTGCCTGAGAAAGAGGTCTCGGAGGTGGGTGTGCAGTGAGGCTGACAGTGAGGGAGTGAGCAGCAAACCATCGGGGTGGGGGGGTGGGGCCGCCGAGCAGAAACTCTGTGGGAGTCAGCAGTGGATGCCACAACCTGGACAGCACCTGTGTGGGCTGATGGCCGGGGACCGGCAGGGGACCACATCTCTCCTGCACGGGCTGGGGGGGTCTTCAGGAGGCAGGGTGGATGGGGCTTGGCTAAATGCTTGGAGAAGAGAGAAGAGGGTACAGGAGAGACCGAGTCCTTGGCCCTCTGAGGTTCCCACCACTGTCACCAGCCTATAGTGAGTGTATCATACTGCCAGTCCTCCTTTGGGCACACACTGTCCTGCAGAGAGCACGTGACTCATAGCATGAGCTTGATTTCAGCTCCCATTGTCCCCCTCAGCTGGGCGCCCTTGTGACTGTCCTAAACTTTCATTCATTCATTCAGTGACTGCCTCCTGAATGCCTACTATGTGCCGTACAGAGGGACTGACTGCTGTAAGTATCAAGGCGCACCCCAGGAGCTGCAGGGCTGCCTTTGGAGGACAGAGGCTTACAACGCATGTGCAGCGCTCTCTGACTGAGGGCTGTCGGGACTCCTGCATCAAACCAGGCCTCAAATCAACAGTATTTGCTCACTGTCCACCAAAAGCCTGCTCAGGTCATGGCTGATCAGCTCTGTGCCCTTGCATGAGTCACTTTCTCTCTCTGGGACGCAGATTCTCCATCTGCAAACGGAGGCCCCAGGTTAGAGGAGATTAAAGGACTCTTCTGGCTTCTGCAAACCTGCAGGGTGGCGTAGGGCGAGGGGAACGGATGCTGACCACGTGGCCTAGGGTGAGGGGCTGGCTTAGAGGCCGTTGGCTGTCTTTGCAGCCAGAAACTCAGCTGGCTTCCCACTTTTCTTTTCAGCTCTCCTAACCGTCTCGCTCTCACTACTCTGGTCATACACCTCTTGCACCTGACATGGCCTCTCCAGGCGCAGTGTGGTTGCTCAGGCTGTGCACTTGGCGTGGGGTGCCATCTCACAGCTCTGCCTGGTGAAATCCCCTATCATGGACACTGCGGAGAGGGCTTAACCCTGAGATAGACAGAGGACCGTGTTCAGCCTAGACACCCCCCAACTCAGCCCACACTGTGCTGTATTCACCAGAAGACCGAAAAAAGGGGCTACTGCTGTAGAAAGTCTGGGGGCTGCCTACATGCCACATAGCATTATACATGGGCCCTGGGCCCCCAGCTCTGGTCTCTGGGGAACTTTCCGCTGTTACTACCCAGGACTTTCCCCCCGAGCCTGCTTTTGGGATCATGTCAGGGGACGGGCTCTACTCTGGTCTGAGTGGATATGTCCCGCCAAGTCCATAATGCCATAATGTTGGAAGCTCCCTCCAATGTCATAGTAATAAGAGACAGGGCCTTTGGGAGGTGGCTCTGCCATGAGGGCTCTGAGTGGGATTCTTGCCCTTAGAAAAAGTTGGGGGAGCTCTTTTGCCTTTCTCCCATGTGAGAACATAAGTCGAAAATACCACCTTGGATGCAGAGAGTGAGCCTTTGCCAGACTTGGAATCTGTGGCTGGCACCTTGATTTGGGCTTCCCAGCTTTCAGAATTGTGAGAAATAAACTTCTATTAGTTCCATGTTCCCAACCCAGATCTGGCACCCTCCTACCTATGTGATCGTGAATCCTCAGACCCCACTTGAGGGCTTCAGGTTCACGCAGCTCCCGGAGCTCTGATCAGTCGGGGAGAGCACGTGTGTGTGTGTAAGCTGCCTGACAAAGAGGCGCACGGGCTGCCTTTGTCTGCAGCATTCTGCTGAGCTCGGCGCTTGCACTCTAGTCTCCGCGTCCTCAAGCTCCTCCCTATTTCCAAAGCACAAAGCATCATCCTTTGCTTTGGAAGCTTTTCCAGTGATTTCCCACCCAGGATTTCTGTAAACATCCCTCCTCTTTAACCCTGCCCCTGTGCTCTCTCCAGACGCTTGGCTTTGTCATCCGTGTGCCCAAGGTCCCCCAGCTCCACACAGGCAGCATCAGCAGAGCCCTGACATGCCCAACAGACTGGTGCCAGCCAAACGTGGGGCTCACAGGCTTGATAATCAGGGGTGCAATGTTGGAGGGAGTCACCTGAACCTGTCTAAGACCCTTGCATCCCCAGCCAGTGAGCTGGCCCTTCGCTGGAGCGCTCTTTCTTGCTCTTCTTTAGCCCCCTTCTTAGGCACATGGCTCTCATCCCTGCTTCCTGAACAGGAGGTTCCCCTTGGGGGACAGCAGGCACAGAGCTTAGGACTTTTGGGTCTGCAGGCTGGGGCTCTGCTCCTAGCCCTGCCACCTTCTACTGGGGAGACCTTGGGCATGCAGTTTCTCTGACCCTCACTTCACCCATCTGCAGAAAGAGGGTGATGGTCATAGTCTCTTGCAGGACTCTGTGAAGTCACATGGATTGTGCACGATGCCTGCACGCCACATAGCAAGCACTTGACTAATTTGTGACAAAATCTCTTTACAAAAGCTGTTTCCCAAAATGCCAGGAAGATTGTGGATACTCAGTAAATATTCACTGAATTGATGCTTGGCTTTCAGCAAAAGTCGCTGCTGCCTTCGGCCAGAGACCTTTGTAGATACTCCAAGGATCCCAAAGTTTGTCTTCTTGCCTGTCCCACAGTAGCCTGACCACACTCTGCCTGCTCACTGGAAGCCCAAGAGGAGTCAGGGAAAGGCCCTTGTGGGTGGGGTGAAAAGAATGAATACAAGCTGTGAGGGCAGCAGCCCTGGGCCAGTCAGTGGGGTCTGGAGGCTCGCGCCCAGGCAAAAAGCGGATTCTGATTCTCTAGCTTCTGTGCTGTGTGAGCTTGGGAGGTGCCAAGGCAGGTGCAAGATGGCAAGCAATTAACTGTCTCTAACCAGCAAATGCTGCCCGAGTTCTTTTCCCTTGCCAGGCCCTGAGCTTGGCCTTGGAGATTCGTGGACGAGTCACAGGGCTCAGCCGCCGGAATTGAATCAGCCTCTAATGGGTCTTGTGTCCTGGCAGGTACCTCTGGCTGGGGGCCCTTCCCAGGGGCCTTAGTTGAGCCTTTCGCTTCCTGGTGCGCTCCTTCCCCCTGCAGCCCAGGAGAAAATGGGATCCTTGGGAAATGGGCTCCTTTTCCTAAGCTCCAGGAGAAAATCCTCCTTGGTCAGGTAACTGGCCGCCCCCAGAACACGGGTCCTCTTCCCTGGCTGTAGCCCGGACTTGTGCTTGGAACAAATGGTGTGAGAGTGCCCAGCTGCAAAGGCCCAGAGAGCCCTTATTCTGGATTCCCAGGTAGCAGTGAAAGACAAGGCCCTGCTGCCTTCATGGAGATCGTGCCTTGGTGGAGGAGGTAGAGCCACCCAGACTGTGACTGAACTATGACACTATAACAGACATGGGAGAAAAGGCATAATCGGGTAGGAGCAGGAAGCTATTTTTACTCTGGTGGCCAAGAATTTGTCCCCTTCAATGCTCCAGATGACAGAGGAATAGACCGACCCGAGGGTGCCCAGAAAGGCTGGGTACATTCCAGAGCTCTAAGCCTTGTTCTCCTCCTTGCACCGAGCCGCCTCCAGGGCTCCTCTGACTCGGTCTCACCTAGTCCTCCTCATGTCCACGCCTTCTCCCAGCCTTTTCCCCTCTAGGGCAGCAGAGGCTGCTGGGGTGACCTCAAGCCCAGCCAGCCAGGGCTCACTCTGGGCCCCGCGTTGTGTGCGACAGAGGCTTGGGGCCTTCTCCACAGTGGGAGAGTGCTGTGGCCAGGAGTGCGCGCAGCAAATGGTGTCTAGGAAGACATTGCTTGCTGACAGCTCCACCCGCGGGGGCCAACAATGCCCCGTGGTCCAGCTGTTGGTCTCACCCACATGGCTCCTGCAGCAGCACACTGACAAAGAACCGCAAAGCCCATCGAAAGCAGCAAAAGATGACAGGGCTAGAAGGGGGCAGGCAGGGCCACCGGGCGCTGGTGACAGCGAGTGGGCAGGCTCAGTCCTCTGCCTCCAAGGTAGTCTGGACAGCAGGGGTCACTCCTGGGCTGAGAGTGTCTCATGGAAGGTGGGGCTACAGCCTCCCTGGTCCAGTGTCCCCGATTTCCTGCTCAGGAATGAGAACTGAATCCAAAGGTAGAACCAGAACCATAGCCCACAGCTGTGCCAAGAGGGAGTGAGCGCCTTGTCCCTGAAGGTATGTAAGCAGGGCCTGCACACCCACCCAGAGCTCCTGAGACGCATGCTAGGTAGGATAGTCTGGCATTTGATAAGGGTAGGACCGGAGGCCTTTATTCTGATTCCTGCCAAGTACCCGACCCCAGGTCCCAAAGTCCACTGGCTGGCCTCGCTTCAAGATGCAGGATTCCTGGTCTGCCCTCACTCCCAGCACCAGGAGGGGCTGGAACGTGCTCCCTCTATCCCCGCCTTAGCCGAATGGGCCTAGCCCAACCCAAGGTCTTGATGGGACACCCCCTCCCCAACCAACACTTCTGCTAATGCATCCTCGATGGCCGGCTGGGAACCGCAGACAGACGGCGCTGTGACACGAGGGGAGATAAGGGGGCTCTCACATTTCCCCCGGCTGGGCTCCTGGGCCGCCAGTATTCACGCTGGCTGATTTCAACATGAAAGGGCCCCTTGAGAAGGAGAGCCCCCCTCTTTTCCCCCTTCCCTCTGCTAAGCCCCACTCTTCAGCTAACCACTGTCTGAGCCACCTTCCCTCCGGAGCACCCCGCACCCGCCTGCCAAGACTTCCCCCAGCTGCTTCAGCTTCCCTTCAAGGATGGTGACCCAGGGACCGGGGGCACAGGGCTGCCCCTCCCGGCATCGCACTGGAAAGAAGTGGGGGGGACACAGGGTGCTGGGGTGTGGTCTGGGGAGCCAAGCCATTGGGTTAACCCCAGGCTGCTATGATTGGACAAATCTCTTGTGGCAGAATGTTCTTAGGAGAGGTGGTCTCCCAGTCTCAGAGCCCAAGAGAGGTGGAGCATCCTCAGGGTGTCCAAGTCTTCCCTGGCTCTTCTCCTTAACTGCCTGAGACGAGCACCCTTCAAAAGCGCACCAGCACATTTCATGTCTGCCACCAGAGGCCTTCCAGGGATCTGCCCCAAATCTTTTATATGGCAACTTTTTAAACCTTTATTTTGAACTAATTTTAGACTCACAGCAAAGTTGCAAAAAATAGAACAGATTGCTCCTGTACACCCCTCACTTAGCTTCTCCTAATATTAAAATCTTACATAACTGTAGTACAATGCTAAAAACTGAGAATTTCTCACTGGTTCAATACTATCACTTGACCCACAGATCTTGCTGGAAGCCTCAGTTTTTCCACTAATGCCTTTTTTCCTTTTCTAGGATCCTACCCTGGATCCCACATTGCATTTAGTTTTCATATCTCCTAAGTCACCTCCATTCTGTGATAGTTCCTCTGTCCTTCTTTGTCTTTCATTAACTTGACAATTTTTTTTTTCCCCACAGTACTGGGAATTGAGCCCAGGGCCTTTGCACTGAGTTACATCCCTGACCCTTTTTAATTTTTTAAATTTTGAGACAGAGCCTTGCTAAGTTGCCCAGGATGGTCTTGAACTTGCAATCTTCCTGCCTCAGTCACAGGAGTGGCCGGGATTACAGAAACGCACTGCCATGCCAGGCTATCTTGACATTTGTGAAGAGCAGGTGTTTCGCTGACCATCCCCTGATGCAGGTTTGCTTGTTTTCTCATAATCAAAGGGACATTGTGCATTTTGGCCAAGAACACCAAAGAAACGATGTTGGCTCCTTCTCAGCTCAGCACACCGAGAGGCACAGGGTATCAATAGGCCTTAGAATTGCTGCCGTTTACCTTGATCACTTGGTAAAGTTGATGTCTGAAGGGTTTATCTCGATAAGTTATTCTACTTCTCCTTTTAGTTGATAAATATCTTGGGGAAGATATTTGGAGACTATGCAAGCTGTATTTCTCCTCAGATGTGTACCTACTAATTGTCATATCCATCAGTGGATCGCCGCTTACTACAGTACTGAGTGATTTTTTTTAGTGGGGATGTTCTAGTTTCTTCTTTCTTTCTGTGTGTATTAACTGTAAGGGGAAGCCATCCCCTCTCCATTTATTCTTGTACTCAATTATTTACATTAGTGTGGGCCAATGGGTATTCACTAAAGTGTATTCTATAGGTTAAAATCCAATATTGTCTTCCTCCTCCCCAAGAGATAGCGTATACTCCTCTGTTTTTTAAGTATTTGCCGCACATAGTGATATCTATCCAAAGAGCCACATGGAAAAGAGACATAAGCAACATGGAGAAAACTGACAGACAGCCCCTCAGCAGACTGGATGTGGCGCAGATCTGATATATGGAGCGGGGAGCTTCACCTTGGTGGTATTCCTCCCCAAGCCCACTCCCCACCTAACCATGAGAAAACCATCACGGTCTTTCAAATCCAAATTGAGGGACATTCTACAAGATACCTGGTCAATACTCCTCAAAACCGTCAAAGCCATCAAAAGCAAGGAAAGTTTGAGAATCTGCCGCAGCCCACAGGATCCTAAGGAGATGTGGTAATTAAATGAGATATAGTGTCCTGGGTGGCGTACTGGAACAAAAATTCCTGAAATCTGAAGAAAGCATGGGCTTCGTGTTAATGACAAAGTATCAGGAGTGGAACAGGTGTATGCTACTGATGTGACATGTTAACAGTGGAAGAAACTAGACACAAGGTACATGGGAACCCTCTGTAGGATATTCGTACCTTTTCTGTAAAAGTAGAGTTGGTTTAAAATAAAAAGAGATGATTAAAATCCAAGACCATCATGACTTACTGTCTGCCTGAATTGCCTCCACTTTGGCTATGAGGCCCCCTTTAGGCTGGCTTCTGTGTCCTCATTTTCTGGTACCACCAGAGGGTCCAGGCTTATGCTGTACTTCGCATGCCTCGGCCCTGACTCAGCCATCTCTTCTAGGAGCCCTGGTTCCTCTGCTCGGAGAATGGTGTTGGAAGCCAAGATCTGGATGCCAGGTATGCTCACCATTGCCGGGCGGTCACTGCTTCTAGGTCCCCTTAGCTGACAGAGGTGGGAGATATGTGTGTGCAGACTAACCTAGTTTGCTGCAACCAAAACATCGTTTACTCTTGCTGGTCCCTCAAGAGATCTACTTCATTTACTGGAACTGCCCCCTGACATGCCTTAGCAGGGATGGAACAAAATCTTCTTTAACTAGTCTGTCACTGGTAGCTACTCAGGGTTGGGGATTTAGCTCAATTGGTAGAGCACTTGCCTAGCAAGCGCAAGGTCCTGAGTTCGATCCCCAGCTCCCCCTCTCCCCCCAAAAGAGAGAGACTGGTAGCTACTCATAGTGTTATACATCTTCCTTTCACATTATAAAAATGCTGTAATCCACGTGCATACCCATGTGCCAAGCCTTTCTCCAGGGAGACACCAAGGAGGCATGGGTATCTGAAATGCTGATGGTAGCTGCCAATATGCCTTCCAAGGTAGCTGTACTAGTTAAAAGTCTACCACTCAAGTTTGCTCATGTGCCAGCAGGGCCCAATTTTCTCCAGCTTCCATTTCCTGCTGCTCTCTGCTCTCCCACTTTTCCACTACCACCCAGGCCCAGTGAACTACTTGCCATTTTCTCTCATGCTTCCAGGTCTCTCTCTGTGTTGTTCTTTCTACCTGGAATAATATCCTTACTCTCCTAGGAGCACAATGAACTTCTACTCAGACTTCAAAGCCCATCTCAGAAGGTATATCTTGTGTGAAGTCTTTCTAAACTTGCCACCCAGGCAGGCAGTTGGCGACTCCTTCCTCAGTGCTGCCAGAGTGACCTCTTGTAGCACAGCCTGGCAGTTTGGAGAAGTGGCTATCACTTCCTCTAGCTTCCTTGCAATCCTTAACGAGTGGCCTACACTAAGCTGGGCATAGAGGAGGCCCTGAAAGTACAGTGTCTGTGGAATGGATGGATGAGCTTCCCATTGGATCCAGACAGCAGGGTGTTTTTTTTTTTTAACTTTTTTCTTTTTTTGATGGGGGTGAACCCAGGACATTTGCACTGAGCTACATCCCAAGTCCATGTGTATTATGTATATATGTGTATGTATATGTATATATTTATATATATAAAATATATATAATTCTGAGACAGGGCCTTGCTAAGTGTCTAAGCTGCCCAGGCAAGGATCAAATTTGCAGTCCTCCTGCCTCAGCCTCCCAAGTGCTGGGATTATAGGCATGTGCTACCATGGTCAGTCAGACAGAATGTTTTCCATGGGGCTCCTTTTTGGCTGTTAACTAGGAGTCTGATTTGAGACCTAAATTTTTTAAAAGTTCACATTTCAAGGTTTCATTTGCCCTCACAACCTACTCCCGTTTCGGCACACATAGACAGGCACTTGCACACACATACTCAGATGTCCTCCTATCCTGGGGGGAGGGTGTGTGTGAGTATATGTAAGTGTGGCCATGAGACTGTCTGTGTACAAGGAAGAGAGGAGAGAGAGTAAAGGAAGAAGGAGAAAGAAGAGAGAGGAAAGAAAGATGGGGGAGAAGGAGAAGAGGAGAAACTGTGGGAAGTGCGAATTTCCCTGGTTGCCAAGGGCTGATGAGCCCCTTTAACGGAACTTGTATACCAGGCACAGTGGTGCACGCTGTGGGAGGCTGAGGCAAAAGAATCATAAGCTTGAAACCAGCCTGGGCAATCTAGTAAGAGCTTGTCCCAAAATAAAAAATAAGGGGGGTGGGTGCTGAGATGTACGTAGCTCAGTGTGAGAGCCTGGGGTTCAAGCCCCAGTATCACAAGGAAAGGAAGGTACGCCAGCAACTGGCTCCTGTCAATGTGCCATTCCCAACAGGACAGAGCTGAGGGGTCGCAGCTCTGAGGGAAGAAAAATATTTGCTGATGCTTGATATGAATGCCAAGCACGCGTCTGTGGGCAGGTCAAAGCCGCTGAGTTTGTACCCACTTCCTGTTCCCCACTCCAAACCCCTGTAGCACGGCATTTGGAGTCTTCCAGCCAGCTCCTTGTCTGTCCGAAGTGGTAAGCTGAGAGCCATCTTTTGCATCTCTCTCCCACTCCTGCTCCACTGAATCACCACAATGAAGTGAATCTGCCTGTTAACTGTCTCAAAAATGCTTCTGCTTATCTCCAGCACTGTGGCCGTTACCTGAGGTCAGTTGTCCATCATCTCTCGATACTCCTACTACAACATGTTGCCTCCTCCTTGGCCTCTGTTTCCAATTCTGTCCCTTCTAACCGGGCAGACACCAGAAATAAGAAAGGTCATTCCAGAAAGCAAATGTGATCTTGTCACACCCCCACTGTGTTGTATGCAGCCTATATACTCAAAGTGCTGTTCGTGGCTCAGAAGCAAGTTGCTGTCTGCTGGGCACCGAGGGCGAAAGGGCAGCCGACAGAATTTCAGCCCTCGAAAGGTGCCTGCTGCAGCCTTCAGGCCAACTAGCTCACCTTTGCTCAGTAGGTAGCACTAGCTTCCCGCTCCTCATGCTACCACAGGAAATGATAGAGCCCTCAACTACTCTTTGAACACTTAGATTACAAGCTTTGTTAGTAGGGCTTGTGGCTTGACCCTGACAAAACTCATGTTGCAGTTTGGTGGTGTTGGGAGGTAGGATCTTTAATGGCTTTCTTGTGGGACTGGAGTAGTTCTCATGGGACTGGACTAGTTCTACTGAGAGAAGATCATTATACTGCATCTGGTCCCTTTTGTTCCCTCTTTTCTGCACATGCCCATTGGCCCTTCCACTTTTTGCAAAATGTGTGGAGTGGCATATGGCGTTTTCCAGATGTGGCTACCTAATCATGAATTTCTGTGCCTCTAAAATCATGAATAAATAAACCTCTTTTCATTATAAATTACCTAGTCTCATGTATTCTGTTATAGAAACAGAAAATTGACTGAGCTAGTATCCTACTCCCCTCTGGAGCTCATGACCGATGCATCAATGGATTGGATAAATGGATGGATAATGGGTGGATGGATGGGTGGGGTGGATGGATGGGGAAGGGATGGGTGAATATACGTCTGTGTGGATGGATAGATGAGTGGGTGGATAGGTGGATTGAAGGGTAGATGGATGGTCAGACAGACATGCTGAAAGGGTGTAACAAGCTATAATAGGATAGATTGAGATGAATTATGGAATGGCACTAAATTAGAGAATACTGGAGGGGAAACAGACTTGGAGGCTTGTCCAATGTGCTTTTCACAGCTACCATGAAATTCAGGGAGACCATCTTCCCTATTTTACAGAGGAACAAACAGTGGTTCAGAGATGTGAAGTGAGATGTACGCAGTCCCATAAGGATCAATAAAGCAGGGATTTGAACCCAGCCTGGCCAGTTCCAAGTGTTATGTCTTGTATTTAGCTGTCCCCCCAAAGCCTCATATGCTTATAGGTGGGGCTTTTCAGAGCTGGCTGGATCTAGAGTGTGTGGTAGCAGGACTAAGGATATGTAGTACTAAATTAGTTCACTGATTGGTTTAGCGTGGCTCTGGGTGTGGACAATGAGAAGGCACACTTGGGTTGTGGGCAGTACCACCCAAAAGGCTAGTAGCATGGATGGGATAAAAGAGAAAGGGAGGCTTGCTTGTTGCTCGCTGCCTCCTGCCTATCCTACCATGGACTGTTTCTCCTCTGTGATGCCCTTCTGCCATGACACTCTGCCTGGGAGCCAACCAACTAAAACCTCTACAAACTGTGAGCTGAAATAAACCTTTCTTCCTTTAACTTTGGGTGTTGGGTATTTTGCTTCAGCAACAAAAAAAGTAACCAAGGCACAAAGCTTACCGTATTTCCACAATCTCATATCAAAACTAGTATGGGCTGCCCCATTGTGTCAACCTAAGAAGTGGAGGTTGAATATGTATTTCATGTCTAATGAACCTGAATTTAAACCTAACTTTGTGTGTGTGTGTGTGTGTGTGTGTGTGTGTGTGTGTGTGTTACTGAGAATTGAACCTAAATCCTTCATAATGAGCTATATTCCTAGTTCTTTTTAAAATTTTTCAAATTTTGAGAGAGGGTCTGTGTCTTAGTTACTTTCTCGTTGTTGGGACAAAATACCCAATGATCACAAGTTAAAGGAGGAAAGGTTATTTTAGTGTACAGTTTGTAGAGCTTTCAGCCCATAGTGGACTAGTTCCAAGGCAGGGCAACATGGCAGAGGGGCATCACAGAGGAGAAATGGTCCATGGCAGAACAGACAGAAGGAATGATACTTCCTTCTTCTTTCCCTTCCCATTCCATCCAGGCCACAAGCCCATTGGTTGGTGCTATCCACTCCCAGGGTGAGAATCCTCCCTCTTCAGTAAATCCATCATCCATACCCAGAACTATGTTAAACCTATCAGTGGACTAAACCAGTGTCACACACCCATGATCCAGTCACTCCTGAAAGCCCCACCTATGGGCACAAGAGACTTTGTGGGGGACAGCTAGATACAAGCCATAAGAGTCTCGCTAAGTCACTAAATTGCCCAGGCTGGGTTCAAACTTATGTTATTCCTGCCTCAGCATCCTAGAATGCAGAGATTATAGGTGTGTGCCGCCACATCTTATTTAAACCTAACTTTTAAACATTTTCAATCTTTCATTCATTTACAGTATTTCCAAAGTGTTCTCCTTTCCTCTCCACTCCTGTGATTATAAAGGGTACAGGCTGTAATGTCAGACAGCTATCAGCTTGAATCTTGGCTCTACCATTTGGAAACCTCATGAACTCTCATTGCCTCAGTTTCTTCACCTATAAAATGGGGAGAGCAACACCTATTTTCAGACTTCCTGTAGATTTTAAATGAGCACAGGTCTATAAATCACTTAGCACACTAACACATACCAAGTGTCTGTTTTGGAATCAGGCATTGTGATGCAGGGGGGGGTCAAACCTGTGTGGTCCCCGCCTTCACCCTCAGGGAGCTGAGTGAAGGAGACAAAAATCACAGAAATCAACAGAGTTCATGGAATGTGTTATTCATAGAATAAAACAAAAACAAGACAGAAAACCCAGAATGATGAATCTAATTTAGATCGGATGGTAGTACTGGGCGTGATCTTTCTAAGGCAGTGACATCTCAGCTGTGCATGAGAAGCATGAGAAGCAGCTAACCAGAGATTAGATTAGAGATTACAGAAAGAACATTGTGGGCAGGGAAAATAGCAAATGTAAAGGTCCTGAGGTAGGACTAAACTCAGTGAGTCCATAGGACAGCAGAGTGGGGGGTGGGGTAGAGGCTGGAAAAGCACTGGAATGGCAGACAGGAGCCAGCCTATGCGGGTCCTGGTCTTTCCTCTATGTGTCACAGGAAGCCACTAGAGGGTTTTAAGCGGGAAAGTGACATGACCTGATTTATGTTTTAAAAGGCTCCCTCAAACTGTTGAATGGAGAGTAGAACACAGAGGGGAGGGATGGGAGCGAGGAGTCCCTATAAGCAGACCATTGGCTGACGTCTAGGCATGGGGTGGTGACAGCCCTCGACTAGACTTCATGCCATCTGAGGTATTCCTTGACTCATCTTCCTCAGCACCTCACCTCTGCTCTGTCAGTAAGCCTCTTATCTGTACCTTCAGAGCCCATCCCCAAGCCAGCCTCTGCTCGCCACCTCAGTGTCTGCCCCAGAGCTGCCCTCCTGCCATGATTTCCGCTACCTCTTCTTTCTGCCTGGAGTCTCCATGCTGAGGGGTCCCGCTCAGTTCCACCCAGATCCCTCCCATGCTCCCCAATCTCCCAAAGCCACAAGCTAAAGGCCCTCTGAGGGGCTAGGGATGTAGTTCAGCCGCAGGGCACTTGCCCGGCCCATGCGAGGCCCTGGGTTCCATCCCCAACACCAGGGAAAGACAGCCCCTTCAAGATCTGGTCCTTCATTCCTTTCTGCTTTCGTATCCTGCTCCCCTCCTCTTTGCTCCCTCATCGCCGGCCACACTGGCATCCTGGCAACCTCAAACACTGCCAGCATGCAGGCAGCACAAGGCTCTTGCCCAGACCTCTCTGCCTACACGGCTTTCCCCTGGTATCTGCAAGGTTCATATCTACCTTTCCTTCACAGCTTTCTTAAGAAGGTCACACCTTCTCAGTGTGACCTGTCTTGTAACTTCCCTTTAGATAGCCCAACCCTCTTTCTTCCTGCTTTATTTTTCGGTTGCCACCCACTGTATATGTTTCATTTACTGTGTTTACACTCTGCCTCCTCCCCCGGCCTTGTGGGTTACCTAAAGGGCAGGCTCTTTGTGAGTCTTCTCCACTGATGAAGTGCAAGTACCTCGAACAGGGTAGGTACTGGACAGATATTCAGTGAGGGAATCCGCCACTGCAGGGATTTGGGATGAGAGGAAAAAGGTTTGTATATGTTGTAAAGCTAGATACACAAGAGGGCTTGTGATCTTTTATTTTAAAACAGGGTCTTGCTAAATTGCCCAGGCTGCCCTCAAATTTGGGACTATCCTGATTCGGCCTCTCAAATAGCTAGGATTACAGACATATGCCACCACGCCTGGTCCGCTAACTCCTTTTGGATCTCGGACAGGTCCCTTTTCCTTTCTGGGTTTTGGTGTCACACATGTAATACCAAATGGAATGAGACTCAGCTGCCCCTAAGCTAAGATCTCTTCCAGCTTTGACACACTCTGGTCCTATAAAAGACAGCGTTTAAGAGGCCTGGGTTGGAATCCTAACTCTGCACGCAACGTGTCTGAGTTGCAGCTTCCTACTCTGAACAGAAATCATTGCTATGTGACCTTGGCTGCCTTCCTCGCTCTTTCCAGGTCTGTGTTCCCTCTCTCCTAAACTGAACTAGGTGGGGAGCTCGGTAGGTGTGCCAGGGCCCGCGGCCAGCTCCCTCCCTGCCTCAGGGTTGTTTTCACAGCCCTCATTGCCGTGTGGGACAATGGAGGCTGTCGAGTCAGCAAGCCAGTTTGGGGACAGGAGCAGAGAGGCTGCAGGGGCTGAAGCCTGGAGGGCTGGAGCTCCTGCCCAGTTTGTGTGGGGATGAGGAAGAGGCTAGCTTTAGGGTGTGAAGGACTGGAACCACGGAGGGTGCCTCTCTTTCCCCAGTGGTCCCAACAGCACCCTTTCTTTACAGCCTTCTGTGAGCCAGGCACCTCTCCATGTGATAATGTTGAATTCGGCCAACCACTCTTGAACGAGTCTTATTTAGTCAGGTTGTACCTGTAGACGAGGCTGCTGAAGCTCAGAGAGGGAAGGGACTTGCCAAAGCCACACAGCTGGTATGGCAGGGTTTGGATTGAAATCTGGCCAGGTGACCCTCGAGGCTCTGTCCATTCCATTCCAGCCAATGGCCTTCAATAATATCAGCACTTATACAGTGCTTCTCATGTGCCAGACACTGTCCTGTTCCCTATAGATTTGCTTATTCAACCCGAACAGAATTATAAGGTTCTTACTACCATGAGGTGACCATGAAGACGTTGAAGTCCAGAGCATTCAATAACTTGGTCCTAAAAGCAGGAGCTGGTACATGGAGTCAGGCCTCGGAGCCCACAGACCCCGCCACAGTACACAGCAGGCATTATGGGAGGACCAGCCTTAGGGAAGGAGGAAGCCCAACCCATTGCTCACACACACACTGTATGCCTCACACCTGCAAAGCTCAATCTGGGCCCTTGCTCTCCCCTGGGTGGCCTGTCAGTGTTGTGTGGCTGTAGGCAAATTCATCATTTCATCCTCTCTTTTCTGGGTTTTGGTTTCTCCCTAGATAATGATGTTATTGAATCAAGTGATCTGTGAGGCCACCCCCCAGGTCTGCCATGTTAACCCTTGTCTACTGCCTATCCCCCGCCCTTGGCTGGGGGCTAGGGCCTCTCCTCCTACCCCACCAACCTCTACTTCCCAGGAGTTAGTCAGTGGGGGCTCAGGCTTGGGCTGTGAGGGAGCAGAGGAAATTTCTTCTGGCCAGGCCTAGCCCAGGAAGCTGTTTCCCATGTAGGGAGTGGGTGCTGCGGCCTGCCAATATTCAGCCTCCCGTTGCCTCCTTAGCCTTCAACCCATCTGTCAGTGTGTGCGGGTGTCTGTAACACCACCTTTCAGTCTTCTGGCCTTAAGGTTGAACTTCCTTAGCCTTTTTCTTCCAGTCTCCTTCCCACACTTGTCTTCAGCTTTGGTTCTTTGCTGTACCTGGAGCCTGGGTCTTGTGGCTATCCTGAGCACTATGGTCCTTTCCTTCTCCTGAGCTGCTAATAGTGGCAGCAGTCACCAACACCAAAGAATGCACTCACTACCACAAAAGGAACATTCTGGTCACAGCACAAAGAACACACTTTCCGGCTAAAGAAAGGCAAAATACCACCCTAGAGAAGAGGCCAGCATGGACACATCTTGTATGTTTAGCTCTGGAGAAGTTCCACAATCCCTCAACTTCAGCTTCCTTATTTCCACAAGGAAAAATGAATAAATAAATAAAATAAAACGTGATTGCTATCTCACTGAGCTGCTGGAGGCATTCAGAGCTACAGGAGACAACCATTTTGGAGCACAAGGCCTGGTTCATGGTAGGAAGTCAATAAATAAGATTTATATTGGGCCAGGAGTGGTGGTGCCCTCCTATAATCCCAGCACTTGAGGAGGCTGAGGCAGGAAGATCACAAGGTTTGAAGTTTGAGCCCAGTCTGGGCAACTTAGTGAGATCTTGTCTCATAAAAAAGGGCTAGGCTATAACTCAGTGTAAAGGCCTTGGATTCAATTACCAGTATAGGGAGAAGGATGGTGGAAATAAACTTAACTTGAATTCCCACATCTGTGTGATCTTAGGCAGGTCAGTGAATCTCAATTCTGTGAACTAAAACAGATATAAAAATACTCCTCCAATGAGGTTTTTATAAGGAAACAATGAGATAATGAATGTAAAATTCTTAGCATGGTGTCTGGCAGATGGCAGGAGATCAAAAATATGCTTTCCTGCTCCATCTCTATACACAGATATGAAACTATTTGCCCCGAATATATCTAAGTACATAAAACTCTATGTGTTTATAACATCAATATTACATAAATCCTTTTAAAGATGGAAAAATGAGGGGATATTTCTCAATTTTTCTGCCACTAGCCAAATAATTAGACAAATCTTGATACTAAAATAAGACAAGGGCATTACAAGGAAGGAACATTTTAGATTAATCTGTCTTATAGATGTGGATGCAAAAATCCAAAAACCAAAATAGCACAAAATGGAATTGGAAAATATATTAAAAGAATAATTCATCATGACCAAGTGAGATGTATTCTAGGAAAATCAATAAAACAAAAGGGTTGGTTCTTTGAAAGGATCAATGAAATAGACAAATCTCTAGCACGGATGACAAAGGAAAAAAGAAAGAAGACACACATTACCAATATTAGGAATGTAACAAGGGATGTTGATATAGACCCTGCAGGCACCAGAAAAAAAAACTAAGGGGCTACTGTGAATAACTCTACACACATAAAATTGATAACTCAGATGAAATGGATCAGTTCCTTGAAAACCACAAACTACTATAACTCACCAAATATGAAGTAGATAATTTGGATAGTCCTGTAACTATCAGAGAAATTGAATTTGAAATTAAAAACCTAAAAAAAAAAAAACAAAAAGAAGTTAAAAACCTCCCCAGAAATATATCTGTGGACCCAGTTGTTTCCACTGGACAATTGTACTAAGAATTTAAAGAAAATTAACACAAATGCCAGATAATCTGTCTCAGAAAACGGAACAGTGGGGGATACTTCTTAACTCATTCTGCAAAGCCTGTTAACCTGACACAAAAACTGGACAAACTCAGTACACAAAAAGAAAACTATAGACCAATGTCCTTCATGGAAATAGAAACATTCTCAATGAATATAATTCAGCAATATATACAAAGAATTATACATCACAACCTGTGTTTTATCCCAGGAATGGAAGGCTGGTTCGACCTAGAATTCAATCAACATGATGCTCTATATTAACAGGATAAGAAAGAAAAAAATCACACAAATTTATAAACCGGTGCACAAAATGTTTTCCAACACGTTTTCATAATAAAAACACTCAAGAACCAGGAGGGTGAATTTCTTCAACTTGATAAAAAAAAATTTACAAAGCCCTACAGCTGATGTTATATTTACTCTGTGGTGAAAGACTGAATGTTTTTAACTTTAGGTTGGGAAGAAGGGAATGACATCTGGCCTCATCGTTCTGCTTCAAAATCGTCACTACTAGTCAATGTAGTGAGCAAAGCAAAACACGAAAAGAGAAGAAAAGAAAAGACAAGGAAAGGAAAGAAAAGGGGTACAGGTTGGAGATGATGTGCTTGTTTGGCAGCACATATACTAAAACAGATTGGAGAGGAAGAGTAAATTGGTTCTTAATTACAAAAAACATGACTGTACAGAGAAAATCTCATGGAAGTTCCAAAAATATCTTCTAGAACTAATCAGGGAGTTTAGCAAGGTCACAGTATATAGGATAAACATACAAAAATCAATTACATTTCTAGCCATGAAGATGTGACCATCAACATTAGAAATGCAATGCCATTTAAAATCTCTCCCAAAACTAAATGAAATTAGGTATCAGTATAATAGTCACATGCAGGACTGGATGCTGAAACTCACAAAATGCTTACGGAGAAATCAAAGATCTAAATAAACAGAGAGGCTTTTAGGTGTTCATGGATTGGAAGACTCAACATAATAAATGTCAATTCTCTCAAATTTATATACAGGCTTAATGCTATTATTCCCAAAATTTCAGAAAGCTTTTTTGTAGATATAGACAAGATTCTTCTAAAATTTATATGAAAAGACAAATTAGAATGGCTCAGACAATTTTGAAAAAGAAGAACAAAGTGGGAGGACTCACTCTACCTGATTTTATGACTTATCACATAGCTACTGTAATTAAGACTGTGTGGTACTGGAAGAAAGAGACAGATAGATCGATCAGTGGAACAAAATAGAAAGCCCAGAGACAGAGCCACACAAATACTGTATGTCCAACTGATTTTTGACAAAGGTGTAGAAGCATCTCAGTGGAGGAAAGATGGACTTTTCAATGAATGAAGTTGAAGCAATTGGACATTCATCAGCAAAATGATGACTCTTGTTATGGTTTGTGTCTAGATGTCCCCCCAAAGCCTCATGTGGTAAGAGATAGCTGGATCTAGTGTGTGTGGTTACTAAATTGATCCATTGATCAGTTTGGCATGGTTCTGCTGGGATCAAGGATGTGAAACTAAAATTAAGGGTATTAGGATTAAGGGTGGGAGTGCTGCCCGCCCTAAGGACAGGTAGCCTGGATAAGATATAAGATATAGGAAGAAGCTAATTAGCTGCTTGTTTGCATTGCTTGCATTGTATTCCTCACTTTGCTGCCCGTCTGCCATGCCGCCCTGCCTCGGACCCAGCGGACTATAGACTGAAACCTCTGCAGACTGTGAGCTAATAAACCTTTCTTCCCCTAACTTTGGGTGTCAAGTATTCTGTCCCAACAATGAGAGAAAAGTAACTAAAACAACTCTCAACTTAGACTTCATATAAAATTAACTGAAAATGAATCATAAGGTTTAAACAGAAAACAGAAAACTACAGATTGTTTAAAAGAAAATGTGGGAGAAAATCTTCAGGACATAGGAATTGGTTGCAAAATTCTTAGACAAGACATCAAAAGCATTATCCATGAAAGAAAAAAACGGATAAATTAGACTTCATCAAGTTAAATACTGAGGCTCTGCAATGAAATATGGACAAAAAGACAAACTACAGGCTGGGAAAATATTTGCCAACCATGTATTTGACATAGGGCTCATATCTAGGATGTATAAAGAACTCTTAAGACCCAACAGTAAAACAAAACAGGATAAAACAAAACAAACAATTCGATTAGAAAATGGGCAAAAGACATGAAGAGACATTTCACCAATGAGGATATACAGATGGCAAATAAGCACATGAAAAGTTAGTCAACATTATCAATGCAAATTAATGCAAATTAAAACCACAAAGTGATATCACTACATAACTATCCGATGGCTATTTTTTTAAATGACAATACCAAATGCAGAAAAACTAGAGCGCTCATACATTGCTATTGCCATGATTTCTTTGCGTTACTTCTTACAACTAACTGCATGTGACTCTCCAGTGATCACAAAGCAAAAGGTGCAATTCAAAATTTTAGCAAATAGAATCCATCAATACATTGAAAGAATAATTCATCATGATCAAGTGACTTTTAATACAGGAATTCAAAGATAAACAACTGAAAGCCAAGCATTGGCCAGGTATGGTGGCACAAGTCTGTAATCCCAGCACCCTGGGAGGCTGAGGCAGAAGAATCACTAGCTTAAGCACAGTCTGGACAATTTAGTGATTTAGCCAGACCTTGTCACAAAATCAAAAATAAAAAAGAGCTAGGGATGTAGCTCAGTATGAAGACCTTAAATTCAATCTCCAGTATCAGGGATGGAGGACAACAGCAAAAACAATAATAAAAGCCAACCATTGTAATTCAACTAACAGGAAATAAAAGGAGAAAGTCATGATAAATGCATAAAATCGTTTTACAAAATTCAACACCCATTCATGATTTTACTAAAGGTCTCAGCACAGTAGAAACAGAAGAGAAAACTTCTTTAACTCGATAAAGAACATCTACAAAAGATTTTCCACGAGCGACATACTTAAGGGTGAAGCGAACGCTTTCACACAGTAAGGATGGGTGCCCACTCTCTTTCTACGCAGCACTGTACTGGAAGTCCTACTTAGTATACCAAGGAAATAAAAGATTCAAAGGGAAGAAGTACATTGTCATTATTTGCATTTAATATGACTGTGTGCCTAGAAAAGCCAAAAGATTCTACAGACAACTATTAGAATAGATAGGTAGGGGACTGGGGATTTAGCTCAGTGGTTACAGTGCTTGCCTTGCAAGCACAAGGTCCTAAGTTCGATCCCCAGCACCAAAAAAAAAAAAAAAAAAAAAAAAAAAAAAAAAAAAAAAAAAAAAAAAAAAAAAAAAA
>PVJO010011978.1:0-32464 GCA_004026905.1 Hystrix cristata | reverse complement strand
CCAGCAAAAAATAGAAAAAAAGAGGCTTTTAAAACCCTGCCATTTGCAATAGCATAAATACCAAATGCTTGGGAATAAATTTAATGAAGGATGTGGAAAATCTCTCTATACCAGAAACCATAATACACTGTGGAGAAAAATTTAAAAAGACTTAAATAAAGGGATAAGCTGTATTTATGGATTCAAAAATTTGATATTGTAAAGATGTCAATTCTTCTCTAATTAATCCATAGTGTCAATGTGTCTCACTCAAAAACCCCAGCAAATGCTTTTATTTATTTATTGGTGAAATTGATGAATTGGTCCTAAAATTCAGATGGGACCACAAAGGGCCCCGGATTGCCCAGGTAATCTTCAAGGAAAAGAACACAGCCAGATGACTCTTATTGCCACTACGGAGATATAGAAAGCCGCAATAATTAAGACATCATGGTGTTGGCACTAGAATATAGAAACTGACAAAAGAAAGACTAGGAGGGCTAGGGATGTGGCTCAGAGGTAGAGTACTTGTCAAGCATGCCCAAGGCCTTGGATTCACCCCAAAACAGAACCACACATATATGGCCATCTAATTTATGACAAATGAATGACACTGCAGTACATTGGAGACCCTTTCCTGACCTTTCCCTTTCCTTTCTCCCCCTGCCCTTTCTGCCATACTACGGATTGAACCCAGGAGAACTCTACCACTGAGCTATTTCCTCAGACCATTTTATTTTTTTATTTTGAGACATGGCCTCACCGGCTTGCCCAGGGCGGCTTCGAACTTGTGATGTTCCTGCCTCAGACTCCAGAATGGTATGGCTTACAGGGTATATACCATACTCAGTTTTTTAAAAATGGTACTGGATTAGTCAGATGGAAAAGATCTTTATCTTGACCCTTGCCTTACATCACACTGAAAAATCAGTTTGGAAAATTACAGGTATAAATGCAAAAGGAAACACAAAAAACACTTTCAGAAGAATGTGTAGGGGTGTGGAGAGAGGTTGGTCAGGGGTACAGAGCTGCAGGTGGGAGAAGTTCTGTTGTTCTGTGGCACAAGGAGATGGCTGTCATCAAAAATACTGTATTGTATATTTCATTTATTTTATTTTTTATTTATTTATTTTTTTAGGTGCTGGGGATCGAACTCAGGGCCTTGTGCTTGTGAGGCAAGCACGCTAACCACTGAGCTAAATCCTCAGCCCCTGTATTGTATATTTCAAAATAGCTAGAAGAAAGCATTTTGAGTGTCTCGCCACTATTCGAGATGGTGGGTATGCTAATTACACTGATTTGAGCATCACGGAATGTATATTACACAAAATAAAATTTACCATTACATTCCTTAAATTTATACAGTAATTATGTGTCAGTTAAATTAGTAAGACTAATGAAAATAGAGAAGTGTAGGAGAACAACTTTGTACCTTTGGAGTAGACAAAGATTTAAATAAAATGGGAAAATGCTAACCATGAAGGAAAATTTTGATAATTTGGACTATATTACAATAAAGAATTTCTGTTCATCGAAAGGCTGTTAAGAGAGTGAAAAGAACCAATAGAATGGGCAAGAATATTTGCGACAGACCTATCTGACAAAAGATTCATAATTCAGAATATATTAGGTAACCTAAGAGAAAAATGTACAAAAGATTTTCACAATGTGCAAAAAAGCCAAAAAATATATGAAAAGGTGATCCATTTAATTAATCTAAAAGAAAATACTAATTAAAACCATAATGAAATGCCACCGTAAACCCACCACAATGTGTGAAATGAAAGAAACGGAAACAAGCAAGTTTTGGTGACGCTGGGGAGCAGCCAAAGCCCTTCCTCCTCTGCTGGAAGGAGTATCCGTTGGTACAACTCTAAAGCTACAAGGCATATCTGCTAAAGCTGAGTACACTCGGGCCCCCAGGCATGGGCCCTGCGTCTGTAGATTCAACCAAACGTAAATTGAAAATATTTGGGGAAAAATAGCATCTGTTCTGAACACGTACAGACTTTTTTCTTGTCATTACCTGCTAAACAACACAGAATAACTATTATATAGCATTTATATCGTAGAAGGTATTGTAAGTAACCTAGAGATGATTTAAAGTATTCAGGAGGATGTGTGTAGGTTCTATGCAAATACTTTGCCACTTTGTAGTAGGGACTTGTGCATCTGCCCATTTTGGTATCATCAGGGTCCTAGAACCAATCCCCTATGGATTCGAAGGCATGACTGCATGTGTTTATCTATGACCCAAGGGTTCCATTCCAAAGGACACATACAGGAATGTTTCTAGCTATTTTATATGTAATAGCAGAAACCCTGAAATTTCCCCTAAGTCCCCAAATTGTGGTTGCCCTGGCAACTGTGTGGAAGCAGAACCGGAGATAGCGAGGTGGCAGAGTGGGAGCTCAGGTAAGAAATGGCAGTGGCAGGGGCTGGGGCTGGGACAGTGTCTGTGTGCGTGGGCAGGGAGGCCTAGGGTGGGAGAGGTAGGAGCCAGAGCCTGTGACTCAGAGTCGGGTTGGATTTGGGAAGTGACAGGGACCCCGAAACCTGGGCGCAAGCTCCTCGGAGGATGGCTGTGCCATTCACTTGGGAAAGAAAGCCAGAGGAGGAGGACGAGGAGGAGGTGGGGGTGGGAGCGCAGAGCGAATTTGGTGTGGTCTGCAGGAAGTTGGAGGTGCCAGGAAGACCAGGCGAGAAGGCAGTGCAGAGATGTGAACACTCCTTAGTCCTGACTCGCATCCCCCAATCACCAGAGGGTAGTGAGCAGCTGTCACAATGAGATGAGAGGTGAGGGTGAGGATGGAGGGCATTTGGCCTTTGGCCTAGTCCCACATGGCCTAGAAAGCAGATGAATGCCTAGCCAAGACCAGGGCTCTGTTCTGTAATCTCATCGTCTGCCATCGCTGTATTAGAGCCTCTACCTTCCCAGACTCCAAGCCTCAGCTCCTTTCCTTCTGTTGTCTGGACTGGGTTTGGATACCAGCTAGGGTGATCTCTTCCATCTCCATTCCTTCCCATAATCCCTCACTGCCCCCACTGATCTCCTTCTCTCCTCCCTCCAGGCTGTACGGTGGGCCCCACTCCTGCAGAGAATAGCATCTGTCTCCTCCCCCCTATTCCCTGCAGGGAGTGAATATATGCTCACAAGATTTCCTAGCCTAGAGCCTTCAGTGTGCAGGTGGGGAAATTGAGGCCCAGAGACAGGAAAGGACTTGTTGGAGTTTACTGAGAGAGAGTTAATGGTAGAGTCTGGGCCAGAATCCGGGCTTCACGATGCCCAGGGCTTGATTTCCCTTTGTCCTTTTGATTAAGAGAAAAGGAGAAATCAAGAGAAAATGGAGAAAAATGGCAAGATTACCACTGAACAAAAGAAGTACAGGGAGGCAGAAAAGAATAGGGACAAACTGAAAGAGAAAGAAGGAGAGAGAAAGACTGAACAAGACTAGGGGAAGGGAACAGACAGAAAGAAAGAGGGAAAGAAAGAAAAAGAGAAGAGAGTGGGAAAAGGAAAGGAGCCAACAAGCAAGTGGAGTAGGCTGGCTTCCTGTTCCTGCAGGGGTTGGCAGGAGCCAAGCCCACAGCCCTGCAGAAGGCAGAGATGGGTGGCCCAGAAATCCTTACCTGCCAAACCCCATCATCCCTCAGAGGCCCAAACCAGAAGTGAGCAGTTGATCTAAACAGAAAACAAACAGAGCAAAATGAAAACACGCTGGCTGCCCCCCCCCCTCAACGCCACTCTGTGCATTCATTGGCCCCTGGGAAGCCACTGGGAAAGCAAGGAATAGATTTTTGAAACCCTCCTCTCTCTGTGCCTCCCCCCACCAGCCCACAGCCACCCGCAACTAAGAGCCATAGACTCAGCTCTGTTTAAGACGCCACTGCGGGAGGGGAGACAGGGCTCTTGGGGCCTGGGGGGCTGGTGGAGCCGGTATGTTCCCTGCCTTTGTTCTGGCAGAGATACAGCAAGGCTGGTGGGGAGCTGATTGGGAGGGGAACCGGGGGGGGGCAGAGTTCCGCCCCTCCCCCCAAAAAGGCCTGGGAGCCCTAAGCAGCCCAAAGACCCCCTTGGGTGTGGCAGGAGAAAGCAGGCAACCAGGGCAGGGTCAGGGAGGGGGCTCACTGAGCTCCTACTATTAATAGGGTGTTTCTTTCTGTCTCTGCTGGGCTCCGGAGCAGTAAGTGATGGAGAACTTCAGTTTACATTGTACATTTACACTGTTACTGCCAATGGAACAAGTGATAACTAGTATTGCTCTTGGGCTTTGCAGGTACCAAACAGCCGCAGACTAACCATTGACTCCTCCTAACCTATCTGTAGCACTGTGATTAGCTCTGTCTCACGGAAGGGGAAACCGAGGTTTGAGGAGGTAACTTGGCCCACAGCTGGGAAGTGGTTAAGCCTGGATAGATAAGAGCCAGTTGGTGGACTCCAGTTCATATATAACGACCAGAGCCAGTGTTTAAGGGTGACAAAGTGTCTCTCTAAACCCAGGGGCATCGCCCAGTCCTAGAAACTTTTCATCTCATCCAAAGAGGTAGCAGAAGAAAGCCGTGCATGTGGGAGAAGGTCAGAGTGGGAACCCCGGAGTGACCCTTCTGGGCAGCAGCCACCCCAAGATCCAGAGAGGCGCTCACAGACTGGCTCACCCCGAGGGCTGAAGCTGAGGAGGCTCCGACAAGAGCATGTATATAGTCCATAACTATTCATTATTAAGAGCATCTAGTGTCAGCAGTTAAACACACAGGCTGGGGGGGCCGGAGTGCCTGGGTTCAAATCCCAGCCTCTCTACTTATTGCGTGACCTTGGTACAGTTATTTAACTCCTCTGTGTCCCACTTTCCTCATCTGCATAATGGGGATGGTGATTGCAGCCACCTCCAAGACTCTGCAGATTAGATGTGATATTCTAAGCACATGGCAAGCCTCAGACAGTAGCCCCTCATGTCCTTGTCACTGTGTGGTTATTTGCCAGGCCCGTGCTGAGCACTAGAATAGTCTCAGTGAGCAAAGGCAGCTGTGGTCCTTGTCCACAGCCACTTGAGTAGGCACAGAAAGTGTCATTAATCACGAAGGAACTCAAAGTAAAATTGTAACAGTGAGCAAGGCCATGGGGGAGAGGTCCACGGGGCCCTAAGAGTGAAAAATTGGGAGACGAGTCACAGCCAGGAAGATTCAGGGAGGTTTCCCTGAGAAGAGACACTTGAGCTATGTTTTGTGAAGTGGCCGTGAAATAGAAAAAAACAACAAAGATCATCACAGACAGCGGTCACAGCACATGCAAAGGCCCAGTGGTAGCAGCAAGTGTGGGAGCCTGGTACAAGATGTGGCTAAAGAGGTAGGCAGGAGCCCGGTAATCCATGGGCGGACCTTGTCTTTATTTTAAGAACAAAGGAAACTGGGATTTTTGAAGGACACAGCCAACTCCTAGGTTGAGACGAAAGCCACAGTCAGGAAGGTGGGCAGAGACTGGATTTCAGTCTTGGCCTTGCCATTGGCTCCCTGACTTTCCACAGATTCCCAAATGGCCTTGGAAGCCTACTTTAGGGGTCATCTTGCCGTTTTCTGGTGTGCCCTTGCCTCTACTTACCCCTCCCCCTACTATGAGTAGGACAGGGGAAGGAGGAGATGCTGGACGGGGTACAGCCACTCTCTTGTCCTCTCCACTGCCCAACATGTCCCCAGTACTTCCAGCCCCACCACCACAGCCAGGATCTGTGGAAAGGAGGGCTATTTGGTGGCCAAGTTTCCTCTTCTTCCTCATCACCCGCCCTTGCATGCGGCATCCCTGTCCGCCTTGGGGCAGTACAGGATGGGATTCATTCAAGCCCAGGACTGGGAGAGGCTCAGGGGACCCCCATAGTGCTTGCTGGTTATGCTGGAAAGCCCAAAACCACAGGCAGCTGGGAGAAGCTGCCCCCACCAGGATGATGGAGTGGGTGTGACATAAATTTCTCAGGACAGGCAGCAAAAAAACATTTACAGCCCCTCCTTGCTGAGTCTGGTTCCAATCAAGCCCCTGGCTGGCCTGTTCCCTACACCCACCACACCGGGCTGGCTCCTCCAAAAGCCAGAGTCATTTAGGGCTTTTGTCTTTTCTTCCTCCTCTCCCTACTGTTTAAGAAACATATACAAAGAGACGCACACACACATACACACCCCTTTGCTGGGTCTCTGTGTATACACATAAGTGTATACATACACACTTCTCTGTATACATACACAGCCCCCAGGGTTCTGTGTACACACACACACACACACACACACACACACACACACACACCCCTCCCACACTAGCACTGGCAACTGGGCCTGGGTGGGCTGAGGAAGGCCTTAGCCTCAATTGTTGGCCATGGCTACAGATAGCACAGCTCCTCAGGTAGGCACCAAAGGACCCGGGAAGTGTTTCCCTTCAGGAACTGGCCCCAGCTACTTCCGCCCTGTTCCTCCTGCCTGCCTCAGCTGCAGTAGCAACAGCCTGCAGCCTGTTCTGCCCTGGGCAGGACAGAAAGGTCTCCCCTGAGACCTAGCAAGACTCCGACGAGGCTGGGGAGGCTGAGCTGTGCTTGGCTGGCAGCCTCATCTCCCTCACAGCCCGGGGACCCAGAGGGCTCAGGCAAGTCGGACTTCAGCTCAATGTTGCACTCTTTCCCAGGCCTCTCTGATACTCCACCTAGTTCCTACCCTCAGGCCAGACCACCAAACGCCTCTCTTTCTCTTGATCTGAGCTGAACAAATTTTTCCTTGCGAGGGTCCCCCTTGCCTACCTGAACGCTCCAGCCATTGAGCTTCTCCCAGAGAAGCCAGAGGAGTACCCTTGTTTGTACAGAAAGCATGGATGCAGTCACTTTACACCTGGTCCGGAGTCAAGCCCGTCTCCTCTCCACAGCCGTGGTCTCACATACCCTCCTCACGGAGGAAGGCCAGGCACCAGGAGGGAAAGAGGGTCCTCCTAGCACAGCTCGACAAGGGCTTGGGCACTAGGAGAACTCAGTGACCCCTTTGCTCCCTTTTCCCTTAGAACATCAAGATGGAGGCCTGTGAAGAACCTTAAAGGGAAGGTTGCTGTGTGTGGAAGGCCTGGGAGGCAGTACTGTGTGGCCATGAGTTTGGGGAAAGCAGACTGGGTTCAAATTCCTCCTCACTCTTTAACAAGTGTGAGAATTTGGGCAATCAAGTTGAACGCTGGGTTTCTTCTCAGAATCTAACATGCCCTGACCATGATCCACAGGAAGTAATAAATGCTCATAATCTAGTTGTTTCACATAAACTCAGCCTTGCTGAAAATGGACGGTCCTAGGGGTCGGGGAGTACAGGAGGGAGGCAACGGGTGCTTGTTACAGCCCGGGTTTTTCACATTCATTATTTCATTTAACACTCCTTGCCCCTGTACGAGGTAGTTACTGTTAGGATTCCTGACTTGGAACACGTTCTTGCTGGCTCCTGAGGTCACAGAGGGACATTATCCTGTGCTGGGGAGCAGACCGGGTTGGGGTGGGGGTAGGGGATGTTTGGAGAGTATTACGGCCCAGGGAAAGAAGGGGCTGCCGAGCTCCCCCAGCTGCCCTCTTCCCAGGGGCAGCCGAACACATCAGCTGGCTGCCAGGACTGGGCCACATGCTGGCTCCAGAGTGACTTAGAGAACAACTTTATGAGGCAGAAAATCCAGCATCCACCCCTGGGAGCAGCCGTCGAAAAGTAACTGGCTCGGCTTTGAGTGGAGAAAAGCCCGACCCTCTGCCCAGATAACCCAGAAACCTGAGCAACCTGGCCCCGGGTATTTCTCCGCTTCTTTAGGCAGGGAAGTCTCCAAGTAATCCCACAGGGCAGCAGGTTTCAGATGAGCACAAGGAAAGTTAGAGTTTCACAAAACTGGAACCAGTTGTTGCTGGGGAGTGAGCTCCCTGTCAGCGGAAGTATGCTAGTAGAGCCTGCCTAACACCCAGGAGGTGAGCTAAGGAAGGAATCGAACCTTCGCTTAGACTGGGGTTCCTAGCCTGAAGTTATCCCAGGAAAGGGACTTACAGCCAGGCATAGTGGCGCACACCTGTAATCCCAGCTGTCTGGGAGACTGAGGCACGAGGACCGCAAGTTCAAGCCCAGGCTAGGTAATTTAGCAACTTAGTGGGACCTCAAAATAAAACGCGAAAAGAGAGCTGGGGATGTAGCTTAGCACGAAGGTGCTGGGTTCAGTCCCCAGTACCGCAAAAGAGGGGGAACCTACAAACCTAAAGACCTCCCTGAAATGGTATGTGACACTTGGTGTGTTGTACACTTTCATAGGAAAAGGGCCCAGGGCTCTTAGCAGCTTGTTTTAAGAACTTGTAACTCTCAGCCGCACAGCTAAGGCAAAGGAGCCTTGGACTGGGGAAAGGCCTGGTTCCTAGTCTCAGCTTCTACAGCAGACCACACTGTTTTCTACTACGCAAAGTGCAGTTCCCATGTACCGCAGGTGGCCCTCCATTCTCAGGAGCCCCATGAGATGGGTCATGGTCACGCCACTTTCCAGACAAAGGTTTTGGGGCTCGGAATAAGGAAAGGTCTTGCTTAGGCCCACAGCCGGTTAGAGAATAAGCCAGGACTAGATTGCAACCTCCTCTTGCTTGTTTTTCCCAAACTCATTTTTTGTTTTTTGTTTTGAGATGGTCTTGCTACATAGCCCAGGCTGGCCTTGAACTCACAATCCTCCTGCTTCAGCGTCCCGAGAGCTGGGATTACAGGTGTGCACCATCAGGCCTGGTTTCCTTTTGCTTCTGGCTTCTAGGAGGGCTAACAAGCAGAGCTGCCTCAAGTGGGATCTGATGGTCCTGCTCTGGCCTGCGGGAGCTCTCATGACACCCCCATACCTTTCTCCTGTTGTCCATATTCAGGAGGCAGCCTCTCCATCCCCCCGTAGCTCTCTCCTTCCGGTCCTGGGAGCCGGATTTGCAGCAGCGGTCAGGGCATGGCATGGGGAGGGCACGGCACGGAGAGGGCACGGCACGAGGAGGGCATGGGCACGGGGAGGGCACGGCACGGGGAGGGCATGGGCACGGGGAGGGCACGGCACGGGGAGGGCACGGCACGGGGAGGACATGGGCAGAGCAGGTAAGGCAGCAGCACCCCCCCGCCTGAGAATTCCCATTTCTGCTTGAACCTTGTTTGCAGCTAGCTGTGACCCCAGGAAAGCTGGTGACTGATGCTCAGACCCACAGGACGGTGCCTGCGACCTGCTTAAGCCGTCTTCAAGCAGCAGGAGGTCGAGCGTGGCCAGGAAGAGAAGGGGCGGTAGGCTCTCCGGAGTACAAAGGTTCCGGGGCCAGCACCAGGAGTTCAGCCCTCCCTGTACACTGCCACTCGGCAGAACTGAAGGAAACTATACAGTCATCCTTCAGTATCCACGGGGGACACCCCTTATATAAGATGGCGTAGTGCCTGCATATAACCTGTGCACACCCTCCTGTAGACTTTAAATCACACCGAGATTATTTCTAATACCTAATACAGTATAAATGCTAGTAAATAGCTCTTAGGCTGTATTGTTTAGGGAGCAACGTCCGGAAAAAAGCAAGTCCACGTTCAGTACTGATGCAATTTTTTTCCCGAGGATTTTCAACCTGCAGTTGGTGGAATCCACAGGTGAGGAACCCGCGGATACAGAAGGCTGTCTATGTCTCTGTGGAAATCCCAGAGACAGATGCCTGAGGACGTATGTCCTCCTCTACCCCCACCCCCACCCCCACTATTGGATCCCCCAGCCAGTGAAGCAGCCCACTGCCAGCCTCCACCATTGCAGAGCTGGACAGTGGAGCTGCGTGACTGGAAAGGAGCTGGCAGTGTGGCCTTCCATGCAAGGGGCGAGGCCATTAGGTTAGCTAGTGGGACAGCAGCCAAGAGCCTCACAGAGCAGAGCCAGAGATGCGGGCAGGCTCCGAGTGGTGGGTCGTGGCCAGACAGGATGGACCTGTGTCTGGGAACTCGGAGAAGCCCACAGAGACCAGGACCTGTCCCTATCACTCGGAAGTGCCACAGTCAGACAGGCTACCTGGTAAAGCTGCGTCTGGCTGGGCCGGGGAGGCGCTGTGAGCCAGCAAAGCACTCTGAGTTTTCTTCACAAAAACTTTACCCCGTGCACTTTTGTTCAAGCCTACTCATAGAGAAATTGGGAAATAATGACAAGTATAAAGCTAGATACTAATTGTGTCACCTTGAGCAAGTCACTTCAGACTTCTCATTGTACAGTGGGGAAAATATGGTAGTTATAAGGAATATATACATATATACAAAGTACCAAGAAAAGTGACTGGCTCATCATAAGTGCTATGCAAGTGTTGGCTGCTGTTTTCATAAACCCACTATCACCCCACCTAGAGTCAGCATTAGCAACTGCTTGATTTCCTTCTAGTCTTTCCATTTGAACTTTTTTCTTTTTAAAGAACAATCGTCACTTTGCCGTATATATGGCTTAGTACTCTACATATTATTAACATAATAGCATAAGCTTTTTCCACATCATTATATATCCTTTAAAGCATCCCTACAAATTGTAGATAAATCTATTTATTTGGTTTTCTGATGTTGAACATCTAACTTATTACTTTTTTCCTGGTGGTAGTGGGGGTTGAACCCAGCTCTTGCTCATGTTAGGTAAGTGCTCTACCCTTACGTTCTATCCCCACTCCAAAGGGATCACCGGGCCCTCTCAGTGTTGAGTGTCAAATCCAGGACCTTGTGCACGCTAGGCAAGCTGCCTCCCACTGAACTACATCCCCAGCCTTTAACTTCTTACATTGTTATGAATAGCTTTTACATACATTTTAATCCAGATTTGCAAATAATTCTTAGTATAGATTCTCGAAAATGTAATTATGGGGTCAAAATTATACCTATTTTTTGGGGGGGAGGTTGCTGGGGGCCTTGCACTTGATAGGCAAGTGCTCTACCACCGAGCTAGATCCCCAACCCCCTGGATACCTGTTTTTAAAGGACTCCATGTGTCCAAATGGCTTGCTAAAAAGCCCATACTAATATACACTTCCACCAGCAGTATATGAGATCGCTTATCTTGCAGCAACCTTGATCATCATCATCGTCACTATAATCTTTATTTATTATTTGGCAGTACTAGGGATCAAAGCCAAGGAGCACTGAACTATGTATATTCCCAGCCCTTTTGCCCACTCTCTCCCATTTTTAAGACATGGTCTTACCATGGAGCCCAGGCTTGACTTGAATTTGTAATCTTCCCACCTCAGTCTCTGGAGTAGCTGAGATTACAGGTATGTACCACCACGCCTGGCTGGACAATTATTTTTAAGTTTTGCTAAACTTATGGACAGAAATTTACCTTCTTTGTAAGGTACTCTGCTGTCAGAGTGGGGTGGAATACCAGGGCCGGGGCTATTTAGTGAGCTGAGCCCTGCAGGTTAGATAGCAGCCCAGATACACTTCTTACCTGGGGAAGGAGCGAGAACAAAAAGAAAAGACGAGGTCATGTGGTCATTCTAAGACACAGAAAAACCCCCAATGCTGGGGGACTGAGGCTCCAGGGGATGTGATTGCCAATCCTTGGAGTTGGCCAAAAGGCCTCCCCCAAATCCAAGTGGAGTCTCCCTGGCTGGCCAGACAGAAATAATTCTAATGTAAATTGGGCTTTGGAGATGCAAATGTAAATATAGAGCTGGCTGGATTGACATGGCTTCTGAACACTGGAGGTCTGGGTGTCTGGCTTTCCGGAGAACCTAGTTGAAAAGGAATCCCAGGAGCTTTGAGAGAAACAGAGCTAGGGCATCCATACTGCCCAGAGAGCAGCCTCTGGGAAAGAATGGGCGCTGGGAAACCGGAAGAGGATGCTGCTTGCGTCGGGTGGTTCCCAGCTAGGGTAGCATGCTCCTTCAGGCCCCCCAGGCCTGTGCAGGCACAAGTCCGGGGCTAGACACGGAGGTGCAAAGTCCCAGCCCTGGCAACCTGAAGGCAAAAGAGCTCGGCTGTGTGTGTAGGAGGGTGGATGTCAGTGAGCACAGGGCCATCACGCTGCAGATCAGGGCTGGGGATATCGCTCAGTGGCAGAACATTTGCCTAGTATGTGGGAGGCCCTGGCTTCCATGCCCACTGCAAAAATAAACAAATTAGAGACGCAGAGGAACATTATCGCTAGTACCAGGTGTGTTGCCAGCTGAATGGTGGCCCTTAAGAGCGCCCACTCTACGTAGGGAAACTGGGTAACATGGCCAAAGTTCTACAGACGCTAAGTGACAGACCCAGAAGCTGACTCCAGGGTTCTTGGGTCTGGGTCCCTCTTATTGATTTCCTTGGGTAGAGTTGGTGGCAAGTTTTTGTCTCTCTTGAGTCTAGGAGTTTTGGTGGGTGGAGCCCCTGAAAGGATATTTATCTGAAGGATCATGAGAAACTGTATGAAAACCCAGAGGTAACAAAACTGGGAGAAAAAAATAGGTTTATACACAGTAAGAAAAACTTAGGATAAGTACCAGGAAGAACTTCCTCTGAATAAGAATCTTTTGATACGACGGGCAACCAAGGAAGGGCAGGGTGACTCTCTGTTATTCTTTCTCTCTTTGTTTTTTTTTGGAGTTGGGGATCGAACTCAGGGCCTTGTGACTCTCTGTTATTCTTAGTAGGTACTCTTTCCCCCACCGTTCCCTCTCTCAACATCTCAACACTCAGGTTTTAAAATCCACGGTCATTTGTGGACAATAGAGCATCTGGGATCTAGCTCAAGGCAGGAGTGTCCCCACGCTGTCCCCAATCTCAGCCTACAGGGCTCTCCCCTTGACTGGATTGCCTTCCCCACCAGCCAGAAAGCTGGGCAGGGAGGCATCACAGAGAGTTAGACAGGGTGAAAAAGGCGGGGGGGGTGTCCAACAGCACAAGGATGGATCTGTGCCTGAGAGTGAGGTTCAAGTTCTTCTGCCCTGCTAAGCCCCACTAAGCCGGCTGTGAAGCAAGGGCGGGTGGGCGGTGGCTGAGCGTGCCACTCAGTCCCCGGGCTCCAAGCGTTTCCAGTCCAGCAGTCCAGGGAATGTGTACGCGTGGAACGGCACACTCAGCACACAAGGGGTGTGAGAGCAGGCGCTTAGCAATACTAGGCTCCTGGCTTTGCCTCACGCCCATGTGGTCTGAGGAGCACTTTGATACAGCACGTCACACTGCACGACGGCCGCAGACAGTCTGACAGACTGGTACAGAAGCTTCATGCTGCAGATAGGGAGATGGAGGCCCCAAAATGTTATCTGCTCCGTCTACAGTCATGCAGATGGTGGGCTACTGAGGCAGGCCTCAGGTCCCTGCGGCTCACTGGAACTCTTCAGGCCTTAGCTATGTCAAGGGGCCCCTAGCGCTCCCGGCCAGCCACCTGATTCATGCCTTGCTCTATTTTTAACGAATCTTCCAATCCCACATGAACTGCAAGGACAAAATGCCTCTAGGGTCAGGAGGCTGGGAGGAGGGATGGGTGCCCTCAAGTCAGCCTTTTCTATGTGTCCCACTTCAATGCACACAGTATCTAAATGTCTTATGCTTTGGGTGGCAGGACATGCTGGGTATATTTTTTAAGAACACAGTATCACCAAAATAGCAGGAAGAGTTCTGTGTTCATAGAGAGCTTTCCAGGCACGTGGACAAGATGTGCCAGGTTAACTGGAGCTACCGGGCGTGAAGGAGGAAGGGCTGCTGCTCAGCCGCAGGTTTGGGGCCCTGCCAATCATCTGTTGACATGTAAATCAAGGAGAGGTCAGCAGAGACTCCAGTGGGGCTAGAGGGCCCTGGAGAGGAAGAGTATCTGGATCTCCAGATTCTTGGCCTAGAAGGAGGTTGCTTTCAGTGTGTGGCTCCAAAGAAGGAGGAAAGAGGAAGTAAGGATGGTAGGCACGTGTGCTGAGTGCTTTCACATACGTGATCGCCTTGGTGGGTATGGTGGCACATGCCTGTAATCCCAGCACTCATGAGGCTGAGGCAGGAGGATCGCTGTGAGTCTCAGGCCAGCCTGAACTGCACAGCGAGACCCTGTCTTAAAAAACCAACAACGACAACAACAACAAAAAAACCCAACATATGTGATCACCTGTATTTCTTGCAACCGTTTTGGGGGGTAGAGGTTACCCCTATGTTATAGATGAGAAGACGGTGATGTGAGGGAAGTAGCCCAAGGTCCAGAGCAGGAACTTGGGGAAGCAAGGATTAAAACCCAGGTTTGAGTGGACTGCAAAGGCCTTGCTTCTTCCTCTACACTGCATGGTGGGAAGGAGCGGGGATGCTGGGATTGCTCTGGAGGTCCCAGGCAACAGTAGGGGCAGCCAAGGCCAGGCCAGTGCCCTCTACCCCGTGCTTCCGCCTAGGCTTTTCCTCCGTTGTCCATCCTTTTTCCTTTCTCAGGGCAAAGAATAAGGAAACGCCTCACTACTCTCTAGGCATTTGCTGAGGCTGAGAACTTATGTCTCGTAGGGGATGCCAGAGGGCGGGACCTGAGCTTGGAGCTAAGTCCCTCCTAAGGGCAGGCTGTCCGCTCAGTGCCCTCTCTGGGCTTTTCCAGGGCCCTTGCCAAGCCTCCTCTGCTGGGGGTTTCCAAAGGTCCAGGGAAATTCCAGGAGTCAAAGACACTTGCATTTCTCACACATGCAATCACAGCATCCCACATGTGTACTAGCTGATCACACTCAACTACAGCATGAGCAGATCTACACACACACACACACACACACACACACACATCCATAAGTGACCAGTTAATTGTGCCAGCCACCCATGGGAGCTCACACCCTCTCATCCTGTGTATACATCAGCAAGTCACATTGCACACGGCCCTGAGTGTATGCAGGGGTCCCAGTCATGCTGAGAGCAGCGAAGGGCAAGTCCCTCTTCTGATTTTGCTCTCCTCCTTTTCCTCCCCTTTTCCCTCCTCGCAGAGCCATCGCCCTCTACCAAGAGACCACCCAAGCTCAGCCACCTCTTACCTGAAGTCGCACATCATGATCATCACAGGTTTCACTGTCACAAAAGTAAAGCCAAGAACGGAGTCTGCTGGGGTGTGAAGAGGCCACCGGTTAGCTCATGGGTTCAAGAGAAATGGTGGGAGGAAGCATTTTATGAGCAGTAGGCCAGGCCAGGCCCGAAAGCTGTATTAGGTACTTATCTGCCTAGGCAAGAGGTGTACTCCAAGAAGATTCCATTAGGGAAGAACAGCTAGAGGCAGTACAACACAGTGGTTGAGAGCAAACTAGATCCAGACTGCTGCATGACATGGGACAGTTACATAATTTGCCCATGCCTCATTTTCCTCATCTGTAAAATCAGGGTAATAATAGTAACCTACCTCGAATGAATACGCGTAAAACACTACAGGGCCTGGCCCAGAGGAGGCAGCACATAAAGTCACGCTATCATTTTAAGGATAAGACATATCAGGATCTCTCCACAACCCCCATACACATATGCACACACACAACCCACTCGTGTTCTCTTGCCTCTGCAGATGTCAAATCAGCCAATAGATTTCCAAGCTGGTGCTGGCAGAGGCTCTATGACATAAGCAATCTCAGTCACCTCTCGTTTTCCATCTACTGGTCAGTGTGCCTGGAAGAACTAAACTCCTGATCCTGACTCCCAGCCCCGTGCCATTGTCTATATCTCTTTCCAAATATTCATTTAATGATGTCATGGTCATAACTCGAGTTCAGCTATAGGAGGAGTATTTATACCACTGTAATTGGCAAACACTATAAATCAGGGCACTTTAATCCTGCAGTGAGCAGGTTATTAAGCACCGTGCAGTACACCACTGTACTAACTGATTCATGCCTTGCATTACTTCTGGGCCCTTCTCTAGGTGACCACTGCTTCCTCCAGACACTAGATACACTTGTAGCTGACTCCATCCAACAGTAGTGCCCCATCTGATTTATAACCAGTGACTACTTCCTCTGGGAACGTCACGGTTCCTGAGTTTCTGCCCTCTTCTCCCTTTTGTTTTAGAACTGAAAATTAAACTTGGGACCTTGTGCGTGCTAGTTAAGTACTCTACTGTTGAACCACGCCCCCAACCCTTTTAAAAAAGTTTCTTTTGAGACAGGGTCTTGCTAAGTTGCTCAGGCTGGGCTTGAATTTGCAATCCTCCTGCCTCAGCTTCCCAAGTAACTGGGACTACTGGGGTGCAACACCATGTCTGGTGTGTCGCTGCCCTTTGACATCAAACTTTGCCCACCAGGAAGCTCCCCTCACTGCTAGCCAGACCAACTCCCCAGCCACAATCCTAAATGAGTATGGGGTCTCATGCCAGACCCCTGTCCCTTCCTCTTCTCCATCTGTGCAGTTCTGCCCCAAGATCCAGCTATGTGGACGCAGACGCTAGCACACTGGAGAGCAGATCGTCTAAAATGGAGCAAGTCTTGTCATTTGTTGTACTGGAGAGGAAGAGATCTGGAGGGGGATTGGGATCCAGAGCAGCGGGGCTGCCTTATCTCACTGGTTGGAGTAGGTCAGTTTTATTTACTCGCTAGAATACTAGCTGCAGGAGGACAGGATGGGACATTTGTTTGGGTTTTTTTGCTGTGTTCCCAGCGCTTAGATCAGTGCTGTGCGCATACTGAGTGTTGAGTAAATATAGGTTGATCGCACATATTAACAAATTTGCTCATTCTACCAGTGTTTCTCTGAGCCCTTACTCTGGACTAGGCTGTTTTGAATCCTGGTGATACAAAGTAGAACAAGATGTGGCCCCTATGCTCAAGTTGCTTCTGGCCCTGTGGGTCACAGGAGCCCGGGAACAGCGACAGGATGGCTCGTGAACCCCGGTGCGATGGGAGCCAAGAAGGCGCTGTGTGGGCCAGAGGAGCTATGGCCTGTGCCTGCACTTGCTCAGCAGACCGTGCTGGCTGCGGGATGCTGTGCCCTCCCCCATTCCCTGCTCTGGCCCCACCCACCTAAGGAAGCAGAGGTATTGGCCAAGAGAGAGGAGTCAGGCAGGGAATCCCGGCCCCTCCCCAGCCCAGACTGGGCCCAGAAGGGCCTGGCATGCTTCTAATAGCAAGCAGCAAATTCAATCAGGCAGATGAGAATTCCTATTATTTTAATATATTTAGAAGAGAGTTTAAGGTGGATTTTGTTCCACGCTGTATATTTTTACAACATGAGGTCAGGCCACTTTGATAAACGTTATAATGGAAGCATGAGGGGGCCTTGGGAAAGGGTAAGTGAGAGAAGGGGGAGAAAAGGGGAGAAAGACAGAGAGACGGAGACAAGCAGGGACATGAGAGAGATGGAGAAAGAAAAAGAGGGAGGAAAGAAGAGAAAGAGAGTGAGAGAGGGAGACAGAACGTGTATCTGTGGCTCTGTCTTTTGCACACATATCTACAACTCCATGTGTGTTTCTGTGTCTGTTTGTTGTTTGAGTAGACAAATCCATTTGGGGATAAATAGGATGATTTTTCCACCTGCAGGAAGCAAGGCAGCCAAAGGCTGATTGGGCTGCTTTATTCCACTGCTCTCAGAAGGCCCCGGACTGGGACTCGGTTGCTCCCGAGGTGGAGAAGGAGGCAGGCTGCCAGAAGGGCAGGGCCGGTCCCACAGCCTTAAAGGCCCTCCTTGTTTGGAATGAGCCTCAGCTGGAGCGGCCCTTGGGCCCCCCAGACACCTGCTGACCCACTGGCTATGCCCTGTGGCTCCTCACTCACCTTCCCTGGAGCACCTCAACACTGCACTCAGGAGCCGGCGCGGGGCTGCCAGCACCCAAGACCAATGCCCCCAGAACAAAAGGCCCCTCGAGCCTTTCTCCAGCCCAGAATGCCTGCACAAGCACACAGCGGTTTGCTCACTAGGCCGAGAGTAAACTCTTCCAGTCTGGGGGCTGGGGACTGGATAAAATGACCTTTGAGGAACTTCATCGGCACAGAAATGCTTGGCTAAAGCTTAGGGTGAGAAAATGAGAGGAGAGTGGCGCGCAGTGACACACACCTATAATGTCGGCACTCTCAGAGGCTGAGGCATGAGGATCACAAGTTTGAGCCTAGCCCGGGTAATTTAGCAACTTAGCGAGAACCTGCCTCAAAAAGGGCAACAGCAGCTCAGGGCGGTCCCTGGGTTTAATCTCTAGTACTGAACCAGTGGATCACTCAGTAGGAAAGAATGAGATGGGATTCTCAGTTTCTGAAGAACTTCCCCTGGCGCAGAGTCTTGGGGTAGTGCCTAAGTTGTTGAAGCTGGTGCCAGAAGGCCCCTTGTCTAGCCTGAGCCTGTCAGGTGAGCTGACTGCCTCGCACTGCTGCTGGGCAGGTGTGCACCCTTTAAAAAACCAGCATGGCAAAAAAAAAAAAAAAAAAAAAAAAAAACCCCAGCATGGCGAGCTGGATGCAGTCGTGTGCACGTGTAGTTAGCTACTCTGGGAGGGTCAAAATCTCCAAGCCAGCTTGGGTAGTTTATTGAGACCCTGTCTCAAAATAAAAAATAAAAATAAAACATAAATAAATAAATAAGGCTGGGGTTGCAGCTCCGTGGTATAGCACTTGCCTAGCATACACGAGAACCTGGGCTTAATCTCTAGCATGACAAAAACGAGACAAAAACCAGTCAAAACAAAGCCAGCAAGATGTTCACCTGCCCACTGGGGCAGTCCCCAGATCCAGGTAGTGGATCGGCGGGACCTCCTTTTGTTGCCTCCCGCAGTAGGTGCACCTGGGGCACTTGAGGGGTGTCAACTTTTACCCTTTTTTCCTAGAAAAGAGCAGGCGAAGGGACCCCTATCCACCACCTTTGCCTCACTCCTGGGCCCCAATAAGGCAGCAAGCTCACAAGAGGGACAAGTCGGCCCCTATGATCTCTCTGGCCTAGTTTGGGGGCCTTCCTTTTTACTTGTCCTTTTTGGATAAGGGCTAGAAAATAACCATATAGAGAACTAGCAGGTAGAGAAAGTGAGAATGGGAGAAAGAGGAGAAAGACAAAGGCCACATCGTTTCTCTTCCAAAAAACCATAGCTACTTCTTCAAAGTAAGGTGACTGGCCTGGCTTGCCAAGGCCTCTATCTACGAACATAACCTTGGGCTAGAATTGGCATCCTAGAAACAAACAATTGTCCTCTAGCTTGTCCTGTCCTGGGTTCCCCTACCCTCCATCAGCCTCCCAATCTGGCCTAACCACTACCCTGCTCAAGGGCAGCATACTCATATATACCAAGGCCAAGGCCAGGTGATCTGGCCAGGGAAAGTTTCTCTGGAGCATTCAAGGGCTGAGGATTGGGAGATAGTCAGACTTACCAATCTCCATCTCTATGATACCATCAATAAGGTTCCATCAATGTGTATTGTATATGGTGGCGTATCAGAAAGGGCGCTTAGATAGAGAGGGGGAGAAGTGCTTAAGAACTAGGAAATCTAAGGGAAACATCTCCAGGTGAGAAAAGTCCAGGTGATGGGCTTACTGCCAGGGCCTGGAGCCAAATCCAGGGCAAAACAGGAAAGGACCATGTAAGGATATGGGTGGCCATGACAGAGTGGTTGTGGGCTAAATCACAGAGCTTGGTCTAGGAGTCAACAAAACGGGCCACAGGGTTCCCTAAGTGGGGACCATTGTGGGAGAGCAGCAGAGGAGGCTGGGAGACTCCCTGGCTTGGGCTATTGATGAGGCAAATAGGAAGCTCTGCTCACGTTCTGTCAGTGGGTATGAATGGCAGAAATGGTGTCTAGAATTCCAGGTTAGTGAAGGGCCTGTCTTTGGCCCAGGCTAAGACCCAGGGCTCCTGCCTGAGAATGCCCTGGAGGCATGCCAGCCTCTGACACCAGTGGCTAGGGTGCCTTCTTCCCAGAGAGGGGACGAGCATGTGTACCTGAGGGGATGCATGTGCCATTTGTGCACCTGTCCGAAGGGAGTTGGGGCAGCTAAGCTTTGCCCGCAGCCTCTACAGTGAAGGCGGACAATGAGGATGGACAGGTGCTGCCCACGTCCAAGTTTACCTCGTCTCAGAAGCCTTTGCTCTAAACATGATCACCAAAGTGCTGTCACTGGTAGCTGTCTCCCACCTTCCCAGCCTCCGAGGAAGCAGAGTCCTTCCGTCTGCATCTCCAGGCAGAACTTCAGACTAGATCACACTCCCTGGCCTCCCATGGTTCCTTACAGCTACGCCCTCACCCTGCCCAACAAGAGTCTCTCTCCTGGGCTCCTAGTCCTCCTGCCCTCCCCATCCCCCACACCTCTGCCCTCTCCTCCTCTCTCTTCACCCAGTAGCCATTCCCGGCAACTATCTAGCCTACAGCCAAGTGCCCTGCCTCTTCCAGCCTGGCACCCTCATTGCTCTAAGTGGGTCCCACCACTTTCTTCTTAGCTCCTCAGAATGCTCTCCTGGCCTTCTGTCTCACTCCAAGTTTGCCAAGTGCAATTTCTCCAAAGATCGCCAAAGTCTAATTGCTCTAGTAATGACTGCCGCTGCAATCAGCCTTCTGTCCCCTCTGTCCCCGGCCAATTAGGGAGGGAAAGACTTCTCTCCAGATGGTGACAGATGAATCCCAAGATATCTGCGTCTCTCTTGTCATGTCCTCTCTTTAGGGGCAGAGCTTTGTTCCAGAAATCCCTGCCCTGGTGTCAAAGGCCTAGCCCATCGCTCCCCCGCTCTGCCACTGCCTTGCTCTGCAGCTCCCAGCAGCTGCTTCCCCTCTCTGAGTTCTCTGCTTCCCCAGCTGTTACACGTCGGGATTAGACCCAGGCATTTGCCAGGGGCCTTCCGGCTCTGAGCCCGTGTCAGTCAGCCTGTGTGTGCACAGAGGGTGTGCTGGCCATCCCGCAGCCCCACACCTGCCTGTCCCCAACACCAGTGGATCCTTGTGACTGCCTGGCACAGTCCCTGAAAAGGTGCCTGCCAGAAGTCTGAGGCCCAGAGGAGGCAGCTCCCAGCCGCTTATGTTGCAGATTCCCGGCCCCCACTCCTCGGGCCGCGCATCCCTTCCTAGCCATGCTCCCCAGCCAGCCTCTTTCCTTCCCACGAACCCCTCCCTCCACCTGGCCCCATCTCTCTTCCCTGGCCCCTCACCCCGCCACGCCCCCCTTAAATGCTGGGCCCTGTTCGGGGATGGATGGACTCTTTATCCCCCTCCTTTCTGGTGTTTCACCAGTCGGGAATTCCTTTGGAAACGGAGCCTGGAAACCCTCCCATCTTTAGGAAATGCTGGCCCCTGCCCTGGCGGCCCAGCTGCTGAGCCCAAGCCTGCGGCAGGTGTGTGTGTCGTTGTCTGGCTCTGGAGATTTATAACCTGTGGCAGGAGGGAGGTGCCGCCTTTGGAAGTATTTCTTCTGTCCTCCAACAAAGGCCTGTGGCCAAGGCCCCCAGGGGAGCAAACAAGCCAGAGGAAGCCACAGGCCTCAGCCCCGGCTCTCCCCCTGCCGCCAGCCGCCCCATCTCTCCTTAAGGCTGTGGCTGCAGGCTGCTCCTTCAAGGGCCCTAGCCTTGGCGCTGGCTCTTTTTCACCTTACTTGCCCTCTCCTGGTCCCCCTCTTTCTGCCATCGAAATCTCTCATAGCTGCCTCTTCACACCCATCCCCACCACCTCTCCTCAGGTTGCCTTGCTGGGCAGCCTGTTCCCCACAGTATCACCAGAGTGACCTTCCTAAAAACACAAATCGGATTACATCGCGGCCCTGCTCAAGAGCCCTGCAGCGGATCTCTGCGGCCTATGGAATCAAGTTCTGACTAATTAACTTGCTACTTCTCACTCTAGTTTCCCTTCTGGCATCATCTCCTACCATTTGATAGCAGGAACCCTACACTCAAGGCATTCAGGGCTCCCCTTCTTCAAAACAGGGTCCCACAACTGATCATCCAGAACACCCGCTGCCCGTCCAGCCTCGCCTGACAAGGCCGCCATTGCATGCCCAACTCCACACGTTCTTGGCACCTGACCTACAATGTCCTAGTCCCCCGCTCAGTGCTTTTACTCTGGCCTTCACCTGCAATGTCCCTGCAAGCCCTATCACAACCACTGCTTCCTCCAGGAAGCCTTCTGGGAGCGTTGCACTGGCCGCAATGGGCTTTTCCTCTGAATATTCTGTGAATTTGTCTTCAGGTTTCATGCAGGGCCAGGAGCAAAAGATCCGCACTCAGCCTCTCCAGGCACAGAATGCCAGCTCCTAGGAGAGTTAGTATAACCTTTTTAAACCTCAGTTTCCTGACCTGTAAAATGAAGATAGTTATAGTTACTGCCTCATAGAACCCTTGCGAAAATGAAATGGCAAATCTGGGTACAGGGCTTCGGGGACTTAGGATCATGCCCATCACAGGAAAGTGCTGTATTGCTCTTATCAGGGCTATTACTAATATGACCTCTTTTACTGGTGTCTGAGTCTGTTTTCTCTTGCTATAACAGAACATCCGGGAGTGGGTAATTTATAAAGAAAGGGGGTTTATTTTGGCACATGTGTCAGGAGGTTGGGAAGTCAAAGAGCGTGGCACTAGCAAGGGCCTCGTGCGGTTTGAACTCATGGCAGAAAGTGGAAGGGCAAGTGGGCACATGCCAAAGATGGAGAACACGACGAGTAACCTTGCTGTGTAACGACCCGCTCTTCTGGTAGCTAATCCAGTCCCACAAGAGTGAGAGCTCACGTCCAGAGATGTCTGTTCCTGTGCCCCCACACACCTCCCAGTAGGCTCCATCTCCCAACACTGCCACACTAAAGCCCACACATGAATTCTGGGGACACACTCAAATATAGTAACTGGCCTGACAAATCCTCAAGGGCAGAAGCCAAATCTGACCCTTTTGTAACTCATACTGGAGATGCTCAGAGACACTTTCTGACTGAACTGAGGCTCCCTGCGCTCTGACTCCTCAGAGCCCTGCAGAGCCAGAAAGAAGGAGGGGGGCTAAGAAACAGAAGAAACGTCCGCCTCCTTGATACCCATCAGGCCTAGGGAGCAGGTCAGCCTGCTGCCACCCGCAAGCTTGTCTTCTGAGGCCACCATGCAGCTGGACATCCTTGAGCACGGGAGTGGGGGAGACAAGTTGGAGGGGATCCAGAGTGAAGTCCCTGAGCCCTTGGGAAGGGCAGGCTCAGCTGAGGAGGGAGATGAAAGCAGTTCCATGTGTGTGGCTTGGCTGAAGGACAGCGCTGGGTGTGGTGAGGGACATGATAACTGGAGACAGGGATTCCAGCAGTGAAAACAAGTGAAGGAGGGGAAGGATGGGACGCTCCACGGTGGGGCAGTTCTGCCCAGGCAAATGGCTCTCAAGGTGCAAGCCTGGAGCTTCCTGGAGACCACAGCAGGATACAAATCCCCTCTTTCTACTGGCCTGAACAGAGGACTCTCCATATGGCTTCCCAGGGCTGGCTGTGCAATCAGGCTCTCTCCTCATCTACCCGTAGCTGTCTGAGGCTGTCTGCGGTGGGCTCTGCTGAGGGTTTAAGGCCCACCAGTTAGTGCAGTCCACCCGGGAGTGCTGTGCATTACTCACCATTCTACGACAGAGCCTGTGGATTCTGAGCCCTCCCCTCCCCACCAGCTTCAAGCCATTGTTTGCAGACCACAGACCTCTGCCCTCTCCTCCTGGGTACTAAGGGGCGACTCAGGAGCATGGAGAGGCCGGGAGGAAATACTAGAAATGGCCTCTCTATCCTCCCCTCAGATCCGGGCTCCGTCGTCCTTGGGCCAAGATAAATAAAGCAAACAAGGGAGAGGCCTCCTCATACTCATGCTGATGGCTGCGCACAGTCCACGTTGTGGGGGTGGTGGGTTGAGATCGGGGTACCAAGGCTGCTTTGAGAGTTTTGTAGCCCTCCTCCCAGAGAAACATGGGGGAACGGTGGCCATGCCCAGTGCCCAGGAGTCACTGGCTCAAGGAACAAAGTAGAAATCCCTCAGTGCCCCCTTCCCTGGTGGGGGGCCGAGTCTATGAGAGCTCTAGAGGGAGAGCTAGGGAAGCTGGGGGAGGGGGAATATGGAGACCCGGGAGTGGCAGGAGGCTCCCCCGGCTAGCTTCCCTCCTGCAAGGCTCTCATCTTTGGATTGCCCAGAGCCATGGCGTCTACTCCCTGAGGTTGGAGACTCAGCGAGTTCCTCCGAGTGGTGAAGAATTTAGAAGACTGAAGGCCTCAAATCCCCCCACATGACACTTCCCTCTGACCCCTGAGTGGACAGCCTGTGCCCTGGAGGTCCTGGCTTAACAAGAAGAGTACAAGTCTTGAGCAAGACTGACTCAAATTCTAGTCCATTGTATTGTTCCAATCTATATTGTACTGTTTTCAAGTCCCAAATCGAGCCCTTCCCTCTTCTATACTTTGTTTTCCCATCCTAAAACGGAGAGAACATTCACCTCACAGGACTGTGGCACACACCTATAATCCTAGCACTCTGGGAGGCTGAGGCAGGAGGATTGCAAGGTCAAACCCACAGCTTAGTGACTCAGAGAGACCATCTCAAAATAATAAAAATGGGGGCTGGGCTGGTGATGTAGCTCAATCAAATGCCCTGGGTTCAACCCAGTGGAGGGAAGGAGGGAGAGAGGGAGGGAGAGAGGGGCGGGGGAGACTGGTGCATGGCTGGTGTGAGCTTCTTTTCCTTCCCCTGCACTGGAAGAAGGTGCCAGAAGGCTGAGTGAGGCAGTGAAGCAGGACGTTGCTGAGATCGGGAGGGAGGAGCTCTCGGCAGGCTCTTGCTCCTTGCTTGACTCCATGTAACCCTACTGGCTCCCCTGTAACTACGGAGGTATCAAGGACCTTGCCGCCTGGGTTAGGTGGGAGAGGCTCGCTGCTTCTTCCCAAGCAGACCCCAGCCTCAGGGTTGTCCCTTTTTCTCCAGCCACCTCTGCCCACGCAGGCTTCTCTGGCAGATTCCCGACTGAGTTCTGGCCGGGCCTGTGAGCCCTCCTTCGAGTTCCATATGAGGTGGTTCTTTGCCTTTTGGGCTATCCCACTACCTGCACCCCATTCAAAGCCAAGAGCCCACTGTTTTGTCACTTGCTTCATTTCAAGGGTTGGAAGGTCCACACCACGGTGGCTAAGACAAAGGAAAAAACAAAAGAGGCTGGAGGTGAAGGCCAGGAGACCTTGGAAATAGTCTCAGCTCAATTCCCTCCTCACATGGTCTTCGGGAGCCTCTTTCTTTTTGAACACCTGTTTTCCTGGAGGTCCCAATTTTTCACCCCAGAGCTATTGAGAAGTGTAAAAATGTTAATAGCAATAGGATCCTAGAAAGACCGTTTGGGCCTAAGGACCTGTACTTTAACCTTTTGCCTTGGCTCAGTTCTGTGGCATCAGAGGAAACACAGAAAATTCAGGAACCCAACCCGAACTGCTGTCACTCAGCTGTTTCCATTTGGTTAGACGCCACGATGCCAACCCTTTACAGTTCACTGCTTCCCCTCAGTTCTTCGAGAGAGAAAATTGCTCCATGGGGTCTGAATCTTCAGTGTGGAAATCTCTCACATCTAGCTGCTGCAGTTCCAACTCAGGTCTGTAAATCTGCAGCCCCTTCTGGCCGGCCTTCTCTCGGCTGTCCCCCTCAATTCCTGCCCTGTCTTCAGAGGAGAGAGTGGGGGCAGGGCAAAGGATGGGCTTGTGTTTGGCCAGACAAGGGACAGATCACAGGGTAGCGTCACTCTTCCGAAAGCCCTCAGCTGTCCCACACCCTTGGCTTCGCCCTCATCTTACCCTGGCTGCGCCGCCCCAGCTGGAATACTTGTGGTCACTCACCAAGCGTTGGAAATAGGGCGCCAGTCCTGACTTTAATCTCCCCTGCCAGCTCCGTGGCATCGATAAGCCCCAAGTTTATGGCAGAAGAAAAATGAAACCCACATTAGCCTACCAGGGTGCAGCCCCCAAACAGCAGAGCCAAGGATGTCCTCTGGCACCCCGCAGGATGCTGTGGGGATGAAATGGCCTGGTGCTGGGATCCCACCCCCCTCTTGGCCCAGCAGCCCCCACCCCATCCCAGTCCCGCTTTCCTCTCAGCTGGGAGGGCTTCCTCAGCGCTTGCAAAAGGGGCAGCTCCCTCCTGAGTCTGAGGTTAAAGGGGACGCCTTCTCCAGGAATCCACAGCCAAATTGCTGAGCTGTTCACAGTGACCTGGAGATGATGTTTAGAAATCTGATTTGTGATAACATAATGTTCCTTTTAAGTAACGCTGGCTGGAGGAGGAAGGAGGAAAAAACGACCAAGAAAAACAACCTTATTGAGGTTTAAAAGGGGATGCTGTCGTGGCCGCCTCCTTAATCTCCCAAATCATTTTCCTCTCTTCCCCCTCCTCCTCCTGCCCCAGACCTGCTTTTGTTTATAACAATCTCTTGGAAAGAAGATTGAAAGTGAAATCTGTTTCCTTGCTTAAATATATATATTTAAAGGGGGAGAAGAAAGCGCTCTTTCCCCGCCCCCGCCTGCCCCTCCCCTGAGACTTGTGGGTAATTGGAAGGCTGCCTGCTCTGGGCCGGTGGGTCAGCATGGGCTCTCCAGTGCCCACTCATCACCCCGCCGTGGAAGGGTCATTAAGGCAGGCAGACAGGCTGGGGGTGGGATGGGAAACTGGAGGGGGGCGGCAAGAACACCACCGATTCCCTGACTCCAGGCACTATTTATACAGTGGCTGGTGGCCAACAGTTCATTATCTCCAGCACAGAACAAATACAGCACGAGAGGACAAAGTTAGACATCGGGCAGGACTTCTGCATTCGTAGTCTAACAGATAGTGCACTTGGCCTGGTAGAGAAAAGAGTTGAGAACTTGGAGGTGTATCCCTGATGAGTGAATGACCCAGCTCCCCCACACCTATCTGGACTAGGGCTAACTTTTTGACGGAGGGAGGGTTAAAATGAAACATCTGTGTCACAGCAGGAGCGGCTGGGGTGGCAGCTGAGGGGACCTCCCACTGAGGAGGAGACGCTTATATGGAGAGATGGACTCAGGGGGAGCAGAATGATGATGGTGGTAGATATCTAGCAAGTGACCGACACACCCACCAGTGGCCACCATGGCAATCGTCGCACCCTGTCCCTGCTCTGCCAGGGCATTAGGTGGCACCTCACAAACGATTCACCTTCTGGCCCTCTTGCTGGCGTTTTTACAGCTCCTAACCCAGCCCGAGGCAGCAGACAGGCCTTGCCGGGCAGGACGGGGCAAGCTGCGGGGAAGGAGGGGCGGAAAGCCCACCGTGCAGCCAGTGTGGCTGCCTGCCAGCCCGAGCTGGATTCCGCCAACCCTGACTTGTCGAGAGCCCCTGCTTCCCTGGGCCTTGGTGCCAGGACCCCCGCCTGCCGGGGGCTGTGCTTCAGGAGAAGGAACAGAGAGGCTTTTCGGTGTCCTTTTCAGGGGGCCTTGCTCCCCCTGCCCCATCTAGGGCATGTTATTCCTATCAGAAATATCAGACGTTTCAACTCAAATTAAAGTCAGGTTAAATGTCTCCACTGCAGAAATTCCACATGGTTCCAGATGGAGAGGAGGGACTCTCTCTCAGCCTTCCGACTTCTCTCCCTCCTTCCCTCAGCCCCTCCCTCCCTCCCTAAGACTGGGAAAAATATATGTGTGTGTGTGTGTGTGTGTGTGTGTGTGTGTGTGTGTGTGTGTATATATATATATATATTTGCAGACCATTCAATCCAAACTCTCAGTTTGTAGATGGGGAAACTAAGGCCCAGGGAGAAAAAGGGCATTCATTCAGCAAGTCAGCGGCTGAGCTAGAAGGCCTAGGGGTCCTGATCTCTAGCCTATGGTGTCTTAGGCCCAGCACCCCTCCACAGTCCTGGCAGACCTAGAATGGCTCTTGACCTTGAGAACATCAAAATTGCCATACAGAAGTCCTAGCATCTCTGGTGCTGGGACCAAAGCCAGCCAGAGGCAGCTTCTGTTAATTCCTGGCCTACAAAAGTCACTTGGTACTGTTTGATACAAAGGCCACATAATTGTGGGCTGCCCCCTACTCTTCTCTGGGTCTTAGTTTCCTTGCCTGTGAGCTGAGACATGCAGGGGACCATCGTTTGCTTAGCATCCCTGCCTTTTCTGTAACGGCTGCCAAAATTGTCTCAGGAAACTACATACCTCTACCTCCCTTGCCACCCAGAGCATCTGGTCATAGCAGACAAGTGATTGGTTTATGTGGAGTCATGTGACCTTGCTGAGCCAACACAAACCATCCCTGGAACTTCTGATGAAAGTGTATGAAAAGACCCAGGTGTGATGGGGCACACTTGTAATCCCAGCACTCTGAGAGGCTGAGGCATGAGGATCAAAAGTTTGAGCCCAGCCTGGGCAATTTACTGAGACCTTGTCTCAAAACAAACAAAAAAAGTTTAAAAGGTCTGGGGATGTAGCTCAGTACAAAAGTCCTGGGTTCAATCCCCAGTACCACCAAAAATAAATAAATAAATAAAAGTATAGGTATAGAGAAGTATAAAAGTATAGGTACAGAGACATTGGACTGATCAGCTAGAAGACATGAGCCTAGAGTTTCAGAAGCCTTGTGAGAAGAGCTTGCCTGAAAAAGCAGCAGCCAAAAGACAGACAGGACTCACTTGAGCCTGGAACCTAGCATCGCATGACCACACCACCCTTACACAGTCACGGGTCACTTAACAATGAGGATACATCCTGAGAAATGTACCATTAGGTGATGTCTTTTTTGTGCAAAGATTATGGCGTGTACTTATGCAAAGATGGTCATGGTGTTATGATGGCACCAACCATAGTATGTGCAGTCTGTCCTTCACCAAAATGTCTTTACAAGGCACATGACTACTTCTCATTTGTGTGAATTAATAAGATCATCTTTTGGCTTAGGTCGGTTTGAGTTGGATTCTTGCCATTTGCAATTGAAAGAGACCTTCTTGATACATGAAAGACTGTAGATACCCTATATCACTGAATGGTGACTGTTTCCTACTAATTTAAGGGAAGTGAATGAATGAATGAATGAGTGTCTAAGGTAACCACGCCTTTCATGGACTGGCACAAAACCTCAGACATTTGCCTGCTGAGTGTTCCAGCTGTCTTGCCTGCAGTAGACAGTATATATACACACACACACACATATATACACACATATATATACACACACATATATATACACACACAAATATATGCATATGCGCACACACACACACACACACACACATATGCTTTGAAATCAGACAGGCTTAGCTTTGAACACTGGTTCCTCCATCTACCATCTAACTAATCCAGGGAAGGCTCCCTCCCTAAGCCCCAAATTCAACCCAAACAGGTGTCAAAAGTTAACAGGTCTAGCCCAAGGAGACCAGATAAGGCACCACTACAAGACTTGGAGTATTAGGAGAACAGACATTCACAGGATCAATTGCTAAGGACAAAGGGACTGGCAAGGATGGAGGAGCAGGGCAGGAAGAGTTGTAGAGATTATGCACGAGTCCAGGGGAATCATTTACTGAGTGTGTGGTGAGTAGGGCGTCCCTTGGGGCTGTGTATTCAGCCACAAACCTCTGCCAATTGACATGGCAGCCCTAAGGCTGTGGCGCATTAAAATTGACACTCACATTGTCTTCACTGAAGACACATTCCATTTTATATTTTGTACCTTTAAAGAATTGGAACTACAAGAATAATTATGACCCTGCAGCCCTTGTTGTAAATATAGTGCGATTCGTGTTCTGTTGTGGCCAGGGGACCTGGGAATACCAAAATATTGCCCCAAACTAAAGCCAGGTCTCCCCACAAAGTTCCCAGGAGAGATACATGCACATAGAACAACAGCAAAGGAAAGCAAAATACCACTTTATTGTTCATTGGGCTTTGGGCCTCACATCTGGATGTAAGCTCTGGTACACTGGGTAGGATTGGTGGCCGAGCAGTGCATCCTAAAGCGTCTCTTCCTTGCTTATCACAGGCCCAACCTGAATCTACGATGCCAGCTCACTCCTAGTGACTGCATGGAAGAAGCAAAAAGAGGTTCAGGATGGTTCAAATCTGTCTATACGTTAGCATCCAGCTCCAACCACATGGATAAAACAGAAGCCATCCCCACGGTTACCCTGATAGTGGACACATAGTGACTTGACCCAGTTGAAGGTTGTCGCATCAGTATCCTGACAGCTGACAGATCTTCCTGATGGGGCCAAGGAAACAAAGGAAAGGGTGGTAAAAGGAGGTTTTTCTCAGTCCTCGGGGAGCAGCGAGCCCTGCGTAAGAAACAGGTATGGTGGTGTGGAGCGTAAAACACAGGTAAGGGTGGTGGGGAGCGTAAAACAGCAGTCTAACTATGCACAATGGACTCCATTCTCACACTCGAAATCTCTGGAAATGATAGATACTATATATTTTTTAAAATTTATGACCATTCTGGAGTAGACCTGGGAGTAATAGAAAAACAACCGAAAGGATGAACGAAAGTCATGTTTCAGACAGTCAAGCACCGAGAGATTTGATCAATTACAAATTCTCTCTGAAATAACTGACAGTCGATCTATTACACAAAGAAGCAAAGTGGATTCAGACCCAAGAAGTGGGATAGGGAAAGCAATGAGCGAAGAATGAGTAAACCTGTATGAGAATGCATCAACACAAGAAGTGACTGGAGTGGTAGCATCGGGCAGGGACTGGAGTGTAAAGTGGGAAAGAGGGAGCAGAGGTAAGAACGAGCATACTGACGAGAGGAAAGACATACAGATTAATGCTAAATATTGGCAGAGAATGTGTATGTACAATGATGGGTAAGCTTTGACCCTTCAAAATCAAATGTATGCTTTTCAAGCCATTACTGAAAACGAAATTGAACAAAAAAATTCTGTATATCTAACAAAAGACAGCAAAGGGAATGGAAAGAAAGCAGGCTAAATAAAAAAAATTAAAAATGAGATGGTAGGAATTAGTCCAAGCAATCACAATAAATGTGAATGTTTAATTGCCCTATTAAAAGACAAAGACTCTTAGATTAGGTCAAAAGCCAATATGGCTATATGCCATTTACAAGACACATATGTAAAACAAAATAACACAAAAAGATTGAAAATAAAAGAATTGAAAAAACATACTTAAGCGCCAACAAAAAGAAAGCAGATGTAGCAATATTAATGCCAGACAAAACAAAACTTGAAGCAAAAGAAAATCTAGAAGGCATTCATCAGTTGTTGGGCATTTAGGTTGTTTCCAAGACTTAGCTATTACAAATTGTGCTGCTATGAACATGGTTGTGCATATATCACTGTGATATGATGATTTTAATTCTTCTGGGAAGATACCAAGCAGAGGATGTGGTTTTCTACACAATGGAGTACTACACCACCATTAAAAAGGATAAACTAGAGTCATTTGTATGTAAATGGGTGTTCCTTGAGAACATACTATTAAGTGAAATAAATCAGACACTTATTAGTACACATCGAATTGTTTCTCTGATATGAGAAACCATAAGTGTAAATAAGGACAAAGGGGTAGAATAGATATTTTGTTTTAAAAAAAAGAGAGATAGTATTCAAAAGAGAGAACTAGATAGGGAAAAGGGGGATAAAGAAGAAGGTTAAAAGAAAAGTAAGATGAAAGGGGAAAAAATGGTAAAGTGTAGCTACACTTGTTGCAAATAGGGAGGGGTGGGTGAATGGAAGGGAGGGGAGGGGAAGGGGGAAGAGGTGGGAAAACCAAGATGTACCATGTACAGGTACAAAATAACCATGTTGATTATGATCATTATGTATACAATGTACCAATGCATGTTCTTGGTAAAAATAAAAAAAGAAATAAAAAAAAAGAAAATCTAGAAGGATAAGGAATATTTAATTGATAGTAGGTACAGACCACAGCAAAGATATAACTGAAATGAACATTTACAACATACAGTTAACATAAAGATCACCAAGTTCACAATTGTAGTGCGAAAAACATGCTTTCCTCAGAAATTGCCACATCAGGTGCTAAGTAACCTACCAACTAAGCGAGGACATTGAGACTGAAATGAAACAATTAAACAGCTTGAACATATGTATATTTATATGAACACAAAAGGCACATTTTTTTTCAAATAAATATTGAATACTTAGAAAAATCAAGAATGTATTAAGCTGAAATGGGAATCTCAATTCCAAATAGTAAATATCACATAGGATCACATTATAGCCACGGGAGTAAAAAATATAACAATTTAACAACAAAATAATGGCTTGAAATCTATGCCATTATTTATGCCCTAGAATAAAAGAGAAAAACACACTTTTAATCTGATTGAAGAAGAATCAGAATGGAAATTATGGATCAATGAAAAGTGAAAAACAATCAAATCTTTACATAGTGAAGACAGTGGGATGTAGCCAAACTAGTAGTACTCAGAGGAAAATGTATGGTCTTAAAGGCATTTATTAAAAAGTAAAGAACAATACAAACCAATAAATCAATTTTTCAAGAGCAAGAAAAAGAAAACCAATAAGCACAAATGAAAATAGAAGGAAGGAGTTACTAAAGATAAAAGCATAAATCAATGAGAGAAAATACAAAAATCAAGAATTGAATGAACAATGAAAAGCTGGTTCTCGCGTATATGGAAAAATCAACCAATAACAAATGCTGG
>PVJO010011977.1:0-57392 GCA_004026905.1 Hystrix cristata | reverse complement strand
CAGTGCAGTGCAGTGCAGAGCAGAGCAGAGCAGAGGGGGACGATCATGCTACCTTCTTTTGTTAACAGCTACATCACATTGTTGCCACATATGAAAGTCCTGAAATTCAGAAGCTCTTTCCATTTTCGACTCCTATCAAGACAGTCCTCCGCCTTCCTGAATTTGTGATATTGGTTCAAAATAGTTCACAGCTCAGAGATGACCATTTTTGCTCTCCACAGAGTTCTCTGAGTGTACAATCGGTCTGATGTTCTCCCTGCTGGTTCTGCATTGCCGTCTGGTTTCCGATTAAACAGCATGATAAGGTTGGAGTTGTGGGAGGGCAGGGACAATGAGGAGCAAGCAGACGACACTTCTTTCAGCACTCATGCCTGCAGCTCTCCCTGGACAGCTGTGGTGACAAGTCAGGACACTGCTTTGGGATTAGTTTGGCTGTCAGCTCAATGGCTCAAGTGTAGGTGAAAATAAAGTCATAAGGAAAAACAGAGTCAGTTCAGGCTCTCTGGCCAGGACAGGCACTGTGATATGGAACGGTGACTTTAGTTGCATTTTGAAGTTGTTTTAATCTTGTGTCTGATGATGAAATACTCTGAAGAATAGTAGGTTATATTTCTTAATTTGGCTAATTTCAACCTTAAGTGAGAGAAAATTTTAAAGCAATTTGCTTTCAAGTCCTTATGTTTTGTTTAAACTGAACTTACCATAGATGTGTAAGTCCAATATTAAAATGACTGTAAAATAAAACCCAGCTTCCCTTTTCCCATAGCATGAATGTCTTTTATCCTTGCTATATTCCTGGCAAATACTAATCTCTGTACTGCTTTTGAAGCCTCATGACTTCACTCAGTACTTGCAAATGCTCATGTCACTCTCACATACATTGCATGTGTTTTTATACTTTCTAATTCATGAATCAAAATTCAAATTCTTTTAGAGCACTATTTCATAAACTTGCCTAATGATGAACTTCTTCTGATGTGTTTATCATAAATACAGAATCTCAAGTCTTCCCCACAGAATCCAATCCAGTAAATCTTGGATTGTGAGTGGGAATCTGTACTTTGCATAAACGTCCAGCTGCCGTTTTACAGTGATACTGTGTCTTCTATTTATTTGTAGCTTTTCTACCCCATTTGCCATCGCAGTTTGTGCCAGCAGTCTTTAAGTCAATAGATATTTACTGGGCAGTTACCAAATTAACCAGGCACTGTGCTCCGTACTGGATCTATGAAACGACAGAGGCTGGGTCACACATGTCCCTGAATTCCAGGAGGTTAGAGCTTCCCAGAAGATGCCCGTGTGTGAATAGGCAGTCGCAGAGAGTATGATGAAGTTCTAAGATAGGGAACAGTTAGAAACATGAGAGCATGTAGACCCTCCATTTGGGTGTCGTCATCGTTGTTGTTAGAAAATGTTTCTTAACGATGGCTACATCAAACCTGAGACTCATGAACGTGATGGAGGGATCGATACAGTTTGGATGGTTGGCTTGCTCAAGTGGATTAAAGTTTATGCTTTTTTACTGAAGAAGTGGACTCAATGTGTACAGCAGGTCTTTGAACAGATGATGAATTTTGTTTTGCGTGTTGAGTTCAAGGTACTGATGGGATGGCCAAGAGGAACTATCCTATAGCACACAATCTTGGATGTGGACGTCAAAGCATTGGTTTGTACTAGACAGCATGATCTAGAAGGTGGGGGAATATGCAGTTAGTAAGGCCTCGGATGGCCAGAGAAATGAGGTTGGCAGAGTGGGAAAATGAGGGTGGATTAGCGGAAAAGTGAGCCTGGCACAGTGGTGGTGAATCTGTAACACGTGTGCCGCTCTGTTGGCACACCAGCCAAGTACATGAATTTTTTTTTTCTCTAAACTAAAACCTCAGTATTCAGATCTAATAGCAGTGTTGGCACTTTGCAATCAATAGATGGGTTTGGGGTTGCAGTCTGGCCATTCAGGCTCTAAAAGGTTCGCCATCGCTGGCCTAGAACAAAGCTGTGTAGAACACTAGCACTCCAGAACTGGAAAAAGAAAGATGGGCCTGGAAAGGAGAACAAGGGGGAATAGCCAGAAGGGAACAAGCTTGAGTGTCTGGTATCGTAGAAAGCAGCGAGAGACAATGAGAGCTGAAGAACATGGATGTGCACAAGCAAGAAAGTGAAGGAAGACCTGCTCTAAATTAGTGGCTTTCGTAAGAAAGAGTTGATATCTCATTCAGAGCAGTTTCACTGGAGCCCAAATGAAGTAAGCTTAGATCTGCCCAGGACACAAATAAGAAGCACACTATTTCCAGTGGCTCCGACTGGGACGATAGGACGGAACAGGCAGGGTGATGGCTGCAAGCAACTGGTGGAGTTTTAAATTTTCTTTTTGAACGATGATAAGTATTTAAATGGGGTGAATACTGATGGAAGAAATTTAAGAGACAAAAGAGGATTGAAAAAATAGAAGGGGTCCCTAGGAAGTTGGAATAAGGCAGAGTTCTGAGACAAAGGAAGACTTCATCTCTTGTGTTATGATGGCAGAGAATGAAGAAACTATTGGCATAATGTACAAGAAATTGTAGGCTTGATGGAAGACAGTGCAATGGCTTCATTTTCTCTGCAAAGAGGAAAGTCCTTTGAAAGTAGCAGGCAGTACTTGAATCAGATGCTATGGAAACTTAGAAGAGTTGGCATTTGACCTCGAGGGCCTGATAGAGACTTAGTTGCTTTGCACACATCAGGTTCTCATTAAAATTAACTGACTGAATGACCTCATTTATCTGCTTTTCCACAGATTCTTCATATAATTTAATTAATGAATAAATAACAGTTTAATATGATTTGAACAAAAATCAAATATAAGATTTCTTACCACTTAATTTCATAATAATAAAGTCCAAAAATACATAGGGAGCACATAGTAAGCACCACACATTAGGTACCTGGTAGGCTGGGTGCTGAGCGTACAATGATGAGTGAAGGAAAGTAAGAGCTGCAGTGTGGACTGTGCCACCCCTTGCAGGTTAAATAGGCCTTTAATGCAAAGCCCCCTAGAAAAGTCTAGTTGCCACCTCTCACTCTCACTGTAGCCCTACAAAATCCCATTTGTGTTTCAAGAGGTGGGAAAATTTCCCATTCACTATCCATAAAACTCTGATTATAGAAGTTGGACAGCTTTTGAGTTACATTTGGCATTTCATTCAGTCATGGGTCAGAAAAGGTCAATAGCTGGACGTAGAATGGAGAAGGGGCCAAAGTCATACCAGCTCGGTAACACCTCCTACTCCCTGCCTGTGGTGAAATAATAAAAAGAGTGATCAGTCCATCCGCCCGTCTATGTGTTTGCTCCACACAGAACTCCCTTTATCCACCACAGCTCCTCATACAGTATCCACACCAGGAGAGTGAAAAGTTGTTTTGCTCCACTGAGAATTGTGTGTTCAATTTTTTTTTTTTGGTTTTAACTTTTAAGGTGTCATAAGTATCTTTCCTTATGGATTACCTAAAGATAATGTGAAAATTATTATGCATTTTGTACAAATCATACCCCAAACATCTATCCCTATACGAAGATTAAATATAACATGTTGGAACAAAATGCCATGAGTATGTGAAAACTGAGAGTCACAAGAAAAGTGGTTTGGCAAACTTAGTGTAGTTACAGATCTCCAGTTCGCTATTTTTCAGGGACCGCTTTTTCAAAGAGGCATATAAACAAGACGTCCTCAGAGTGTCTTTTGTAGTGATTACTATATCTCAAAAGTCACCTAGATCATCTTTTCATAAAATAAAGTTACAAAATCCACATATCATAAGAAAGACTAACTTTTCCCTCAAATTTTCCAGTTCAAAATAAATCTTATAAAAACCCATTCTTGCTAAAAACTTATTAAATATTCATCTATCATCAATCTTTAACATTCAGGTGATCAGTGGATTTGTTCGATTTCAAAGATTAAAGGGTGAAACTAAATTAAGTTCAAGTATAACCTGCCATTTTTATGTTTTTAGAGATGCAAGACAGAGCACAGCATGCGTGTGTTGTTTTACTGAGATATATAGCAAACTTGGAAGAAAAGACTTGAAAGAATTCTATACACAGTTATTCAATTACTGAAAAAAAGGGAGAATATGTTATACTCATCAAGCACAATAATAAAAGGTTAAAGAAATAGTTATAAAAATGCCAGAAGTAATATTTGGCTTGCACATTAAAAATTTAAAAATTAACTACACAATTATTTTAAATTTGAAGACTTAGTGATCTAGATTTTATATCTACTACATATTTTTAATTGGTAATAAATAAATGCCACTAATTTAGTTGGATCATGGCTTTAGGTTAAAAAAAATAAACAAGTTGGAGATGGCAAGTGAATGTGCTTGAGTTAATATTGTTGGTTCTATGATTTTGCTCAAAATGTGTTTTGGAAATCAAAAATCTGTATAGAAGCATAATGTCCTTTCTAGGCTTATATCAGCTTTAAAAGCTGGATGTAAACTGTTCGTCAGTATGAAATTCTTTAAGGGAGACTTACGCAGTTTCAGTTTCATCCATACTAAAGCCAAAGGAACTTAAGAAAAAAATTATTTATGGAAATATTATCAACTAAAAATCAACATTTTATTTTTTTAAAGAAATTAAAATCCTAGAAGAAAACGAGGAATTGGAAAATGCTTTAAAAAACATCCAGCTGCCTAAAGAAGAAATAAATAAACTTGAAGTGGATGAAATTAGTAAGATCTTTTCAAAACTTCTCACTCATAGACATAAAAACTAAACACTTACCTTGCTTTAAAAACTAATAGTGTAAATTTTATAGAGAAAAACCTTATGATATAGGCTCTTTTTTAAAGCAATAGTAGTAGTATTTAGTTTTGCTAAATTTTTAAATATGATTATGAACACAGTTGCTCTTATACTTTTCCATAGCTTTCTTTCCATACTGACTTTAAAAAAAAAAAGTTATCTACTTTTAATTTAGAATTTGTGTTTCTAAAATGAATGGTAATTCAAGATTTCTAATCATTTGTAAATTGGACCTAAAATATGTATTACGAATCAATTCAAAATATATTCTTAATTATTAACGATTTATTACTTATGAACTGCTTTTGTGATGTGTATTGTTATTAAGGAATTAAATGATGCCATGCATGTTGTGAAATGAAGATTGTTCTGTTTTGTTTTCGAAGCTTTATGGTACAAGATGATTCTTCCTCCTCAATTTGACAGATCAAAGAAGTATCCCTTGCTAATTCAAGTGTATGTAATATTTTCCTTGGTCTAAAAACTATTTACTGAAAATATGTTGAATGAAATACATTTATGAAATAGAAAGAGCCATTCTCCTTGGTAACAGTTCCTATTGATGCTGTTTTTATATATTCCTCAACTAATCAGAGTAAATAAAATATGGCTATTTAAAATAGATTGAGCAAGTTTTGAGATTTTAGATGGACTTGCTTGCATTTGTTGTGTTGAATTTCCTTTGTGTGGCAAATTGCCGAATGTGTCAGAATACCTTTGAGATAGAGAAATTGCAGCCAAAAAAAAATTGTAAATCATCTTAACATCTTATGTAATTGAGTTAGAAAAGAAATAAGGGAATGGAATACATTTAGTGGAATCACACCCAAAATCAGTGCTGACCTACACACAATTTGCTTAAAACACCATGCATTTTTTTTAGTATATCTTATGTCTGCTTTTAGCAAGTGGCAGGTGGCAGAAATGACGAAAAACCCACACATATTCCTTGAAATGCCAACCCTAGATGTATCCGTTTTGGGGAATAAGAGAGGCTGTGTCCCAAAACAACTTCCTTGTAGCAAACCTCTGGGAAAAGCCTGATCTTCTCTTGATTCTGAGCCAGTTCTAATGCCACCGTCATTGAAATTTTATCACATAATTGTACTGGGAATACTAGAGGTAATATGAGGCCAGTATAGAAGGTAGAGTTTTATAGAGTATTCTGAAAATCTTTTCATTTTATCGGTTTTACCTTTTTTTTTTTTCTTTCTTTCCTTTAGGTATGGTGGTCCCTGCAGTCAGAGTGTAAGGTCTGTTTTCTCTGTTAACTGGATATCATATCTTGCAAGTAAGGAAGAGATAGTCATTGCTTTGGTGGATGGTCGAGGGACAGCCTTCCAAGGTGACAAAATACTGTATGCAGTGTATCGAAAGCTGGGTGTTTATGAAGTTGAGGATCAAATTACAGCTGTCAGGTGAGCACCTTCTCATTCACACTGATGTCAATGTGCACCAAATGCTGTGCAACCCCTACTGTGCTTCTCCACTACTTTTCCTCTCTTTCTTATCTTTTTGGGTAGTGCTGGGGATTGAACTCAGGGCACCGTGCATACCGGACATGTATTCTACCCCTGAGCTAGAACCCCAGCCCTGTTTCTCCATCCTTAATGACTTAATTCTTTTTATCTATTTTCCTAGCTTAGTCCAAAGTTATCATTATTCTTACAGGGATATTTTTGTCAAATATGGAAAAATATTTACAGAAGAGATCTAATAAATGTGTGGAAAAGTGATTTATAGCACCAAGTGACAAATAGCCCTTTCAGGGATTTTTACCAGGGATCATAATTGGTAGGAAAGTTTGTGTGACTCTAGCAATGATCTTCAGAAAATGAAATAGCTGAATTTACTCAAACATTGTGAATACTACCTCTTAAATTTAGAAATGGCTCAAGATTTTATCTATACTCCAAGCATTCGGGTGTCAGGCATTCATTTGTAGTTAATCTGGCTGTCAAGTTCAACTCTGCTAGCGTGAAAATGCCAGTTTTCATTTGAGAAAAACATGCTCATTTTACACAATAGAAATAACATGAAAACATTTAGAGAAAATACAAATTCGTAATCTGATTCTTCCAAACTATATTTTCAACCACAATGTACATTTCAGTCATCTCTTCCAGAAACAACGAGAATATTGTCGCCAGCATCACTGCTCTTTTGGGAACACTCCAGGGTTCTTCTGGCTATTTCTTTAGTTGTTGAGTTTCCATTATAATAGCATGAGCTAGTGAAGTTAGAGAATAGTAGTTCATACATCTGAAAGCTCCGGATTGATTGGACCCTGGGCCGTGGGTATCTTGCATGGATGACACCTGTAGGTTAAACACCAATTCACAAAAACGAACAATTTAGAAGATTCACTAGTACATTCATTTTACAACCTTAATGCCATTAATAGTCAATGATTTCAGTGTAACATATGCAACACAGATTAGACTCAGACGATACTTTTCATATTTTTGTGTCTAATCAAACCACAAGAGCTTAGATTCAAGAGTAATTAATTTACAAATAGAAAAGTAATCATATCTCATACACTTTAAAATATTTATTCTATTCTGTGAACAGTCAGCAAAAAAACCTCCAGTCGAAAACAGTCTATTTGACTATAACATGGCAAATTGATAAGGAGGCTATTAAAAATACCAAAATCTATAGATATCGCTAACTCTTTACTTCTAAGGGGCTCCATAATCCTCAACGATTCAGATTTTTTACCTTTCAGTTGTTAATTTCTTCAGAGGAAATTTGTACAATGGAAAGTTAATTTGAAAGCAAGGACGCCACTGAGACATTCGTTTTTATACAACGACTGTGGTGTGCCTTAACAAGAGTGTTAACACCACTGTCGGCATTCTAGCCTTTACTCCATATGGTATTTTCCCCCTTGGGTCATGTTTACTTATATTCAAACTATGCAGTAATTACCAAGGACGTGTAATAGAAGACTGCATGACAGGACAAGATGAAAATTATGCCTCGCTTGCAATTCAGTTAGATCTTTTCCAAAGTTGGTAGGGCTAAAAGTGGTTTGTTTTGGAGTTGGTTGAAAAATAATCATCTTCTTCTCATCATCATCACCCCACCAATAACAACAAAATATGTCATGTTTTTGTGCATTGATTTACCACCCAAATTCACCGTTCAGACTTAAGAAGAAGAAATACCTTCTTAATGTCTTCCTCGGATAGAGGAAATTTTAAAGCTGAACAGCACATATAGACCTTAATGAAAAGTCTTCTTTCTGATGTTCGATATATGGGACACAAAGCCACAAATTCTACCTTGTATTAATTATTACAATCCCTCAAATTGCCTTTGGCGTTGAAGATGCACCTGTGGTGGTAAAATTGCATACCATTACCTCCTCTGGTCCATTTTTAGGGAGGCCCCTGAAAAAGTTTTCTCGTAATAAGGGATATACATGTTCAGTCATTTGCTTCCCCATTCACTCACATCATATCAAACATTAATACTTCCCTTGAAACTGCAGTTTACGATCACTGCTTTCAAAGCACTTAGGATCTGGTAAAAGAGGGCGAACCATCTGCACTGTGAGGTAACAGCACTGCTGTTACATGGAACGTGTGGGGACACCTCAGTGAACATGAGGTGCCCGCGTGGCCTCTTCACAGCACACATTCAACAACGACCGGACCTTCAGGGCTGGCTTCGGCTTTGCTTGAAATCACTATTCTGAAAATGGTAAAAGAACACCTAAGAACTCAATGAGAAAACAAAAACTATAAAGGCTGCAGTCTTACTGATAATCCTGAGAAGGACTCAACCACCCCTCTCCCACAGAAGCTTTCTAAGAGTCAGATGCAGCGCTGCACGGGGGGAAGTGGGATTGTATTACATTGTAACACTCAAATTTCCCCAGAGGATCAAATCTGTTCTTTGTCTTATGAAATATAATCTAGCTAAATTTTCTGTGTACCAAAAGAAAATCACATGCGTGTATTTGGAAACAGCAGTTAATTTGTTTTTAAACTAGTCAAGTCCAGCAAATAGATGTAAACAAAGTAAATGAGGGAAGAAACACAGAAGCGATACATCCTCAGAACTTATGTACGCAGAAGCGATTGCTTCTAAGGAGACGCCTGTGAGGTCACAAACATAAATGAAATGGGCTGACTTTCTTCGGGTGTCTCTAAAAATGGCAGACATGAGGGAACCACGAAATTTCAGTGGTTGTAGGGTGAAGTCCACTCATTTGTAGTATATTTGGCATTTTTGACATCCCACAGCTTTTAATTTTTATATAACTTTAAAATTAGCAGTGAAGAATTATATGAGAAGAAATATTTGATCATACCATTATAGATCGTATTCGTGAGGACAATCCTAAAATAGTGTATAGTAATTGGTCAGTAGGATCCCCAGTTGACTTTTGCCTGCAACCATTTTTATAGGAGAAAAATTCTAAAGTTCAGTTCAGCTTCTAAGATTAGGAAAGCGTCCAATTCATTTGTTGCTAACATTGTGTTGATTTAACTATAGTATCAATAGTACTTCTGATAAACTTCCTGGAAGATTTTCAGAATTTGGAGGTGAATTTTATAGGGCCTTGCTGACCTCAAAGTGCTGAGATTATCTAGCTAACCTTTAACCTGGTCCTGCCACATTAAGTGTTAATGTTTCATTTCCATGTTAATTATTGCACTATCATTTCCTGTAAATGTCATCCTTTCAGAATCAACCTAGGAAGGGAGCCGTAAAGAATTTCCTGTTCTCCTGTATCACCTGTTATTTGCTTTTTACCCCAGATGCAAGGCAGTGTGATTGCTAGCTTCTGGGAGATCATAAAATCACAACTGGTTTTATGGCTTAGAGCTATCTTCAAGCACTAACAGCAAGAGTATTTTTAACACAAAGCCGAACCTTCTTGTTTCATTTGGTTTTTTGAGTTTGTGGAAGAACGGCTAAAGAGCCCCAGCGTGCGTCCCATTTGCTCTACTTTGCCATGAGCTGCATCCACACAGGTAGCAACTTTCCATTCGCTGCTGCCTCTCTCCCCTGAACACTCCTCAGTGTCCTTCAGAATCAGTGTCGGGTAAGCTGTGACTAACGGGGCCTCTTCCCATCTGTCTGTCCCGGGCATCTGCCCAACTCCTCCGTGCATCGGAAACATGCGTGTTGAATCAATGCAATGAGTGAAATGGTTGCTGTAAAATCTCTTTAAGAGGCAACTAATGAAAATCACTCAGTTCTGCTTCCGGAGAAGAACCGATGAGGAAGGGCACCCACAGCACCTGAGTCGGAAGCAAAACCATGGCATTTTTCTGGACCCGTGTTGTTCTCGGGTCCCCCCCGTTCCCTGCAGCTGCTCACCCAGCACGTCAGCCGCTTCTTCTCACTGCTTCCGTTTCTTTGAACTATCCTTGAGTATTTATCAAATCATTCTCCAAATAAATCGCGTCTTCTCCACATTAGCTGCCATCAGGGGACATGGGATACATTAGCCTGAAAATTTTGTTTTATATTGACTTTGAAGATTATCCATGACTTTTTAAAGGTTATTTTTCTCGTGAACACTCGTTCCTAAGGCAAAGTTTATTTTCAAAATAGTTTTCAGACAGAGCCTTTTCTGTAATGGAGCAAAAATGAATCATTTCTGTATTTTAATAGATGCATGCAATTGTCCACACTATGAATTGAGGGTACCTAAATATAAAATATGACTAAAAATGAAATGGCCATTATCACTTACTAAGCAAAAAAAGTAATAAGAAATTAATGTTGAAAACAGCAACAAAATAAAAATTCTTCCCAAAAGTCAGGAATTTAGAAATGCAGTTCTACCCGGTAGAATTGTTATATCTTATGTCATTTCAAGCAAGTCTTACGGCCTCTCCAAGTCTCAATAACCCCCTACAAGATTAAGACACCAGGCCTCACAGTGCTGAGATCACTACTCAGTAAATGTACAATAGAGTCTAAGGGGATCCTTTTATCCTTTGCAGAAAACATGATAATATTATTTTAATTATTTGTAAATGCAGCCTTATTATGCATGTGTTTAAACAAAGAAAATGTAGCATTTCTATTAAATCTTTGGATTTAATGTGCTTGTGTAATGAAGTAAATGTCATGTGTACACACTTAAAATTCTAAAAATTTGTTTCTTTTACTTTAGAAAATTCATAGAAATGGGTTTCATTGATGAAAAAAGAATAGCCATATGGGGCTGGGTGAGTTGTTTTATATGTTTTATGCCTGTTATTCATTTCAGCAATCATCATTTTCTAAGTGCTCGCTTATAAAGTTTCTCATGAAATGTTAATGTTGAAACATAATTTAATCTGTCAATGGAAACAGTCAGTTTGGATAATTTGGACTTCAAAGTGGTGGTTTTAAGTACTTATTTCTCTTCTCCCTCCCTCAATCATTCAACTTCTCCTTTACGCAGCAAATTAACTCATAATGGACAGAATTTAATTTTTGGTACCAGATTATAGCATACTTAATTAAACAGCACTCATCAGAGGTTTAATTTCTTTTGTTATTTTAAACTTAAATTTGTATCTTCTATTCTATACTTCATTTTTATGAAAAGCTGAGCCAAAGAAAGTTTTAGAATACAAATTCCTTACTTACTCTAGCACAGTCATATCCAGACTGTTAGATTTCTTTCTCCCTCTCACACAAGCCTCCCTTGGCAATCAAATCATTTTAATAGGCCTACTGTTAATTTGTGCTAAACAAAGAGTAATATTATTTGGTTTCCTAACTATTGATCATGGACATACTTGCCCAAGTCTGAGGACCTGTGCAAACATTGAAAATACACAGAAAAGTGGCAAGACTTGTCAGTCATGGCCAGTGAAGTCGCTGGAAAGTTTGGAGAAATATTGGAAAGAGTTCGGGTTTGCCCATTATAAATTATGATAATTACCTTTCAAAGAAGATTTCCTGCTTCACTTTTTGGTCTGAATTTGTGCATTTGCAAGTCAATTTGCAGCCGGTTGTGCTTGGGTTGTTTTTCTTGGCTGTTTTCTCAGAAAGCGGCCTGCACAAGACAGAGGGAATGAAACCCAGTATTGAAGGGAATCTGCAGGATTCGGCTCAATTCTCAGCCCAGTGACCAGATGAAGGGCTGTTACAATTTTGGAGAAAGTTGTTATTTCAAGCCATTTGGTCCTTCTTAAAACTATTGAATGTTAAATATCTAAACAGAATGGAACTCAAATGGTAGAAATAAATGAAATATTTTTATAGTGAAATATTCCAGATAAGACCTTTTCTATCATCCATTTTACTGAAATTTCCTAAAGTAAATCGTCGAAAGAGTCTTATTTCAAACTGAACACTTAAAAGTTGTGATAAAAAGCAACAGTAACAGTGAATGTTTAATTTTTAATTATAGTAACACATTGCCATTAACCCCCCTCAAAATATTCCCCTTTACTTCAGACAAATTTATTCTATTATTCTTGTCACTTTCTGAAGTTCTGGAAGACCTCTTGCTAATCTAGTTGCACTGTCCTGGTTGCCTCAATGTCATGAGCCTATTACAAATATCCACCTTTCACAGCCATTTTGACTTCAGAGAAGAGCCAGAAGTTCCAAGGTGCCAGATGCCATGAATACAGTGAATAAGGACACATTGTCATGTTTTTATGCACTTACCTTTCTGTTAGATGGCACTCAGCAGCAACACTCACTGTATTTTCGATCATACCTGGTAAAGACTTTAAGAACTCCTTCAGAAAGTGGCAAGAATAATGGGATAAGTGTGTTCAGAGTGAAGAGGAATATTCTGAGGGGGATTAATGGCAGTGTGTCTTTTACTGTAATAACTTTTTTTTTAAAATTTGAACACAAACCATATTTTTGGTTAGTCCTTGCACATGGAAACTTCAGCTTTTGCTTTTCCTGAAAACAGAAATAACCATAAAGTAAGACTTCTTATTTTATTTGTAGAACATCTTAGGTATTAGTGTGGTAGGCAACCACCTATGTGGGATGATTTAAAGAACCCACTCATCACCCAAAATATATCTGTATCAGCTGAAATTCTTCAGTGAGAGATTCTCACCACATCTACTTTGCAAATTCCACTGAAAGACATAGTATATTAGGCTCCTTTTAGCTTATTTTCCATGATGATTGTAAAGCAGACTCTGACAGCATGTTTGGGAGAAAAAAGCGGTAAGCAAACTGCCAATGGATGCAATACCTGAGCAGACCCCAAATCAGCAGTACAAACAGAAGGTGGAAAAGACTTTAAAACCGTTCTGTTTTTATTAGTTCTTCAGGTTTTAAACCAATCCACATTTACTAATCCATCTGTATTGTCACTGACACATTAGTTCTTTCATTTGTGTAAGTTTTCACTGGCTTCCAACTACATCTTTTAGTGAGTTATTTAGAGGGTGACAGGCTATGAGGGTGAATATAATTCTGACCTTCTTGTGGGAAAAGCAGATGACAGAAAGGCCACGAACCAACAATCTTCCAAGTATTAAGAGAGTTATAACTTAGACGGAGAACAACAGAGAGAAGAGTAATTACTTATGACTGTGAAAGTTAAGGGATGATTCAGAAATAAATTAGCACTTGAGATTGGCAGTGATAACGTAGCAATGGGGCACACCAGGCAGAGGGAAGACCATGTTGCCTGGATCCAAGCTAACAAAAAACAAGGCCTATGTGGGTTGGACAGGAGTATGTGAAATTTCACAAGCTTAAAGAATCATGAGGCGGATGCAGGACATGACCCTGGAGAGGTAGGTGGCCAGATACAGGGCCTTTTCAGTCACATTAAAGAAAGTGAGCTTTGTGTTTGACTCTATGACATCCTTCTCTTTTTATTCTTCTGTGTCTCTATGATCATTATAATCCATTGGTTCTTTAAGTGTCAGTTTTGTTTCTACATCTGGCCTTGATCCATCAACACCTTCATTTTTCTGGTCAAATACTGTGGTTTCAAAGATGATGATGACCACCAAATCTCTACCATGAACATAAACCCTTCTTCTAAGCTCATATTTCAAACGCTTCATAGTCATCTCTCCCAAAAGTTACATGGGCCTCAAGCTTAGTTCACTCCAAACTAAACTTACCATGGTTTACATTAAAACAAGTCATTATATTCATTAAAGTTTCACCACACACCTACTCATCCAAATTAGAAAGATCAAAGCTGTTTTTCAACCTCCCTCTCGTGGACTCCAACATTCTGTTGGTAGATAAATTCTGTCATTTCTACCTCCAGACATCTAAGTTCTTGCCATCGCTATTAACAATGCTTTAGAATTTCCTCATATGTCATTTAGACGAGACCGTCTCAAACTTTAGATGTGTAAGCATCACATGAAGAGCTTGTTAAGACCACTGCCAGGGACTTGCTTGCCATGAGAGGCTGATGTAGTGGGTAGGGCTCAAGTTCGCATTCTTTATTCAACAAGATTCTCTGTGATGCCGATGCTTTGGTCCATGGACCGTAGGTTGGGCGGCACCTGATTAAAATATCGCAATTGTTCCTTAACAATCCTCTGTCCTTTTACCTCACAAGCTTCAGTGTTGTAAGTAAAATTGTCATTAAAAAGCACTACTCTTACCATATTGCTTTTCCATGCAGTTCCTCTAACCCTCAATGTCCATCCACTTCCATTTACTTCTATTCCCCACCTCTTCCTCACTCCAAAATGGAAAACTCCTACTTGCTCATAAAGACTCAACTCAGGTGAAACTTTGTATTCTGATAGTTCCTTACATTTTTCTTAATAGGCATTACCACGTTTTATCTTTCACTCACCAGAATGCAGGTTCATCAAGGGAATGGACAGTCTTTTCTTAGCTTTTCTTTTCAAATGCTTAGCAAAATATGTGGCCATGTCAAACATCTGCAATGTTACTTAAACTGAATTTAATTGTATAAGTCAATGCTTTCTAAAAATGTAGTGCATTGGTACCAGGAAATTATTAAGGAAAGGATTCTATGGTCCGATAATTTAGTAAATCATCGATTATTTACAATAGTGTATATAGGTTCAGTGGAGGACAAGTAAAAAAATCTAAATTTGCTTAACACAGTATTACAAGAAGTATGTAATTCCACATTTCTTTATTCCTTACCCATCCTCAAACATGGATACTTATAGGAGAAATGCTATAAAAGTAGATAAGGAGTGTTATCCGTGTTTCAGAAAGATCTTCATAGGAGCAGAATGGAGGATGGCCAAGGTGGGGGAAGAGGAAGCACCAAGGACTAGGAAGGCATTAGGACTAGATATAAATGCCAAACACCTAAAGTTAGCTAGTGAAGTAGAGATTGGAAAACTGCCAGAGCACTGGCTGTTCTTTTACAAACTAATAAGCAGGAACCTATTAGAAATTGGAGGCAGAGAAGAGGCAGATACTGACAATGACTGTGAAGGTTATTTAGCTATTAAAATATTCCATATTAGGGAAGAAACTTAGCCATTCTCATGAAGTGTTGGGCATTTTTGTTATCTGCGTGACACGTCGTGTTTAACTAAACAATTTCTTTTAGAGTCGGTTGGTCAATAAGATGCAAATTCTACATTTTCTCCATTATCCAGACCAAAAAGGGGAAAGAGTTTTACCTTCCCCTTCCATTTTTTCTGGCTCCCATAAACCAAAGCCCAGAAGCCCAGCTTTTGGGTGGCTATTGAATATCTACTATGTGTCCACCATGGTGCCTAAGAAGTATCTGTTTATTACAAGAGTTCCTCACCAGGGTGATTCTGTCCTCAGAACATTAGGCAAAGTCTAGAATCCTTTCTAGTTACCTCACTAAGGGAGGGCTATTATCATGTAGGAGAGAAGGATGCTGTTAACCCCTGACGATGCACAAAAACCCCTAACCCAAAATAATCAATATTGTTAAAACCCTGCATGGAATGAAAAATTGAAATGATCATTATGACAATTGCCGAGCTGTGAGATTTTGCCTGAATTATTAGAAAAACAGCCTCATTTAGGGGCTTTGCTTTGTTAATATAGACTGAGCCAGGTGGTGTTGAATAAGCATTAGTTCATTATTTAGTCTTAGTTCCTCTCTCTAACTGACTAATTATAAGCAATTTGAATTGCTATGTGTGATCAATGATGTAAAAGAAGGACAAATGCACTTGTAATGAGATTATACTAGACTATATTATTTCCCCTAAAAGAAGTTGCCCTAGTGTAGGGATACAAGAGAAATGGCCTCAGATGCTGAGTTAGGTGTCTTTGGTTTAAGTCTCAGTTCTGCTACTTTCTGACCCCATATCTACTCTAAATTCATTCTGAGCCTCAGTTCCCTCATTGTGAAATGCAGCAACAATTTCCTCACCGGGTCACTGTGAAGATTACATGAGTTCATAGCAAAGTCATGGATTCAACAAACATTTATTCTATTCCTACTCCGTGCTGGGCCATAGCCTCAGTGCCGGGGATACATCCATTAGCAAGACAGACAAAACTCCACTCTTGCAGAGCTTGGGATTGCTGAGGAGAAAGACAACAAGCAATATAAATAAGTAAAATATAGACTGTGGAACGATGATAAGTGCCACAGAGAAATGTAAAACAAAACAAGATAAAGGGGTGCAGGGTATAAGTTTAAATTAGAAGATCAGAGAAGCCTCTTTTGAGGTGACATTTGAGTTAGAAAAAAGGAAGCGAGGCATACTGATTTCTGGATAAAGAACATTCAGGCGGAAAGTCACAGCATTTGCAACCGTCCTGAGGCTAGATCATGCCTGGAGAGTTCAAAGAACTTGAAGACAGCCAATGAGCAAGGAGGAGAGACAGGAGGAGGTAGTGTGAGGAGGGAGAAGGGAGACAGATTGTGTGGGCCCAAAAACACCAGTGCAATAAGCCTGGTCAGAAAAATGCTAACTAGTTATTATTATTGCCTGTAGGTAAAATGTCCCAGAGTGCATGATGGCTCAAATAAGAGTCCTCCATAAGCCCTCTTTTAAAATTCTGTGCCCTTCTAAGAATGTTTTTAAAGACATTCTTTATTTAAACAAAATGGCAAGGCATCTAAGTGCAAAGGACAATTCTAGAATTCTCATGGCCAATCTGCTCTGCGGGTCCTTTTCCTACCACTGCCTCCCACTCGGCTGGGGAGCCCCACTCATGGGACTGCAGAGAAAGGTCAACATGGGCCCCTCTCCCCCTTCACTTCTACCATAGGAACATCTTTTCCAAGCTGCCTGAAAATTTAACGCATAATCTTCTTTCATTGCACTGCAAATACAGGAGCTTTTGCCCTAACAAATTCCTACAGAAAATTTGTGTTCATTATGGAAACAGGAAAGTTATATTTAAGTGCAGCACTATCACCTAGTCTCTGAGTCTATACCTATTAACAATTTCTAAGTTTTTGAACAGAAATGTTCAAGAACCTTTGTACTGTGTGCACAGGCTTTCTGCATAGACTCTCACTTCATGCTATTTTCTGCTCTGGGGCATTGACGAGAAAAGACAGGACCCAGTGTTTTTATTTTTGGTAAATATTCTTTTCCAATAAAATCATAAACAATACTAAATTTCTAATGGCCTTGAGTTTACTGTTACTTGAATTTAAAATTTAAAAGGAAGGAAATCCCTTCCATCTTAGGAATAGTTCTTGCTAACCTACTAATCAAAACAAATTATTTTTATAAGTGAAAGTTTGAATGAGATAGAGAATTTTCACTTACCAAAATGACTTTCAAACCCAAATGTTCCTTCTTTTTTTAAAATATAATTTTCCCCTATTAAAACATGGCTTAGTTCTCCTCCAAGTGTAATAAAAAGAGGCCATGGTATAATTGGAGCCGCCTCTTTTATTCTGTATTTTGCAGCCAACGGCCCTCAATACATTCCCCAGAGATGGAAACATAAAACTGTAAACTAGTTAGAGGATTCTTCATTTAACTGCTGAATTCAACAAGATTGTTCGGCTTATTCTCCCACTGTCTGTGTTTCATAGCCTGAGAAGAGACCCCAAGCCCTGATCTGCTGCCATCACCCCATCACCCGCTCTGTCTGTCTGTCTTTATCGTCTTCTCTAGTTCTCACTGTTCTCCTTCTCCAAACACTTTCTGTGCTAAAGGATGATATGATCTGTCTTAACCTGAGGAAGGTGGCTTGCAAAATTTGGAGTGTAGCTCCTAAAACCCAGGCATGGCTTTAGTGGGAAAGTCACACCATGTCCTTGCAGGGTCTACAGATATCCCCGTGTCAGGTCCAGAAAAAGCACTGCAAATCACTTCCTGATCTACTGCATACATTGTTCTTGATTCGTGTTCCAGAAGACTGCTCAGCCGTGTTCCCAGGGGAATGTCTGGGAAGAGACTAGATTTGATTTCCAGGAAGGCAGGCAGCCTCACTGAGATGCCCTGTTCTTTTCTCCATGATTAGGAAACGGCTCAAACATCCCAGTGATGTGGAAATTCTGTTATAAGGGTACATTTCTATTGATTCCTTGGGGAAGGAACCCCTGAAAGCTAAGCCTATTACTGACACTACACTTTGCATCTCCTTTTGTATTTCTTTATTTTTCCATTAAATTTATGGAAAGAAATAAAAGGACTTTTTTTTAATGCCAATGATTTTTTCCTCTTTTGAGCCACTATGTTGGAATTCTTCAAAATAGAATGTGTAACTACACAATTCAAACTCTGGCCATTTCTTACAATTTCTAAAAGGTTCTTATGCCTTTCTTTTGGTGTTCTGTTATGAAAATAAGTAAACACATCGATACAAGTTCTGCCTCACAGGACTTTTGCAAACTGTAGAAAGTGTCATACATTACATTTTGGGAATAATTCCCTTTTTCTGTTCATCTCTTTCAAGTAGAATCCTGTTTTTGTTTTAGCAAGGTCCTAGTTAGAAAGATATAGATGAGAAAAGAAGATTTTTTGGCAGAAGAATTATAATTACATCTAGCTCTTAAACAGTACCTTCCCTGTTTTAGGAGAGTCTATTCTGATAAGCACACCAATTATTTCTAGTCTATTATGGATGACACTACTGGTGGAGCTTGCTTCCAGAAGTGTCATATAGATACTTTTTACCCTTATGAATATCCCCCGGCTCCCTTCAGTCCTGAATGAGTAGCATTGCTATAGAAATACAGGACCTTCTGAAAGTAAATGTGGGACTGATACATAACAATGTCTCCACAGTCCTATGGAGGTTATGTTTCATCACTGGCCCTTGGATCTGGAACTGGTCTTTTCAAATGTGGAATAGCAGTGGCTCCGGTCTCCAGCTGGGAATATTACGGTATGGAAACATTTCATAAATATTGCTGTGAAAACATTTACTACATAATTATTCCTATATTTGAGGTTGCTAGGAGAACAAATTATGCAGTAAAATTCACCCCGGTATCACTGAGAAAATATAATTTATAAATGAGTTTGTTCATATGATTCATTATAATAACATTGTAACAATCAAAGATACTTAAGGTAGAATTCTTCTAAAATCTGATATATGTTATTTTCTCTTAGAAATTATTACAATCAGGGCTAACTCTGCCTCTGAAGGCGGATGGTAACAGCATAACCAGCTTTAGCACATCTGTGCAAAGGCAGGCAAGGGGCCAAGCGATTCACCTTCGTGCTGCAGGTTGCAATTGCAATTGATTTGCTCCAGAAATCAAGAGAAATGAGAAATATTCTTGGGAAGTACCTGCCTGTACATACCCGTTTTTATGACTAACATCAATGCAGAATGATTATCTGACAGTAACTCTAATGATTATACAAAAATTTGATTTCATCAGATCTTTCCTGTGTTGGAATAAAAAAGAGACAATTGTGACTTGTAGTGAATCTTTACTCAGAAAATAAAAAGTATGTGGTGTGTTTGTGTGTGTGTGGTTGTGTCTGTGTGTGTGTATGTGTGTGTGTGTGTGTGTGTGTGTGGTGTTGAGGGGGACAGACTTAGGAACATATATTCATCCCAGATGAAATCTGACACCAATAAAAGCATTAGAGGTGGTTGCTTTTGTGATTTCTTTGAAAATCATTCTATAGGTCATTCAACAGGTCATTCCCACTTCCGTATTCTTTCTCAGAAGGTAGTAATGAAAATGCTTAAGAGCAGCCCTAGAAAGGACATATTCAGATGCTCCTATTTCTGTAATCTCCTCATACATTATTTCTCTAACCTACTGAGGCAAATTGCAGAAACGACATACCTTCATTGAGCCAACCATTTTACAAACTAATGCAAGAGTTTACCTCAAGACCTCCACAGAGCATAACTGAGGAGCAATTATTAAACTAAGAAGTCTTTTTGCTTAATAAAATAGCATGTACCACACACAAACAACATATATATTTTGCAGCATCTATCTACACGGAGCGATTTATGGGTCTCCCAACAAAGGACGATAACCTTGAGCACTATAAAGTAAGTATTTTCCATTTTATTTAGGCTATTAATTTATTTCAAAAGTACCAAATGATTTAAAGCAGTAATTCAGAGTTTACTCTTTCAATTCTGGGTTCTTAAGCAAAAATGATGATCTTTTGTTAATTGCAAACCACATCACTAGAAAGGATTTTACCCCTTTTGGATTCTTTTCTTTCTTTTCCCATCTTCCTTTCCTTAACCTTCCTTTGCCCACCACTCCTCCCCACTCCCAGCTCCTACACAGCTTGAGCGGGCATCATTTATGCCTAAGGTCTCACTCATATGTAACATATGACACATAAACTTTCAGTTTTTCAAACTAAGAATCAGATGGAAGTAATGCAAATGATGATGAAAATGTGTTGCTCTGACTCTTAAATATTTATCAACCAAAGCAATACATAATTTCAGTATTGGTGCTAAGTCCATTGCACAATGATTTAGCTAGTTTTCTATTAGAACTTGCAGCAACTAAAATGTTAATTTTTCCTCTTTTCCAGAATTCAACTGTGATGGCAAGAGCAGAATATTTCAGAAACGTAGACTATCTTCTCATCCACGGAACAGCAGATGGTGAGGTTTAAGCAAGACTCTTACACATAAAAATACTGAGCCAGCATCACTTTGTTTAAGAAACATTAAGCATCCTCCTATGCCTATGATCAGGGTCAGTACCTAAGAGTCGGGGACATTTCCATATCTGAGTGTGATTACTCACTGCTGACAATGTCAAATGCATGGCTAGATAATTGTTGGTGTTCATTTCCAGGCAGAACATTGTCACTCTATGCTTTCTGGTATTTAGCAACACTTTAACTCTCTCTCTCTCTCTCCCCCTCGCTCCCTCACTCTTCTTGTTGCAGATAATGTGCACTTCCAAAACTCAGCGCAGATTGCTAAAGCTCTGGTTAATGCACAAGTGGATTTCCAGGCAATGGTAATAATTTTGTTTTATTCATGTTCATGGACTGAAACCTCCAAGCTAAAAGGAGGGCGGCCTTATCTTTTATTGTTTTTAGTAAAACCTGACAAAAGGATTGCTGAGTAGAGCAAGCAGAACATTAGCAAATGAACACTGACTCTTTTATGAACGCCCCGAAGGACCTGGACTAGCCAGGTTACATCTGGGGTTTCCACTTAAGTCATATAAAATAAGAGCACTCCCAAGATTAAATGATCTTCTACCTCAACGTTTAATGGTTCTGCAATCCTACGTACATAAGTACAATTATTTGCTTAAAGTACCTATAAAACCTAGAAGTCTCAAAGCAGCTAGAAGATTCTGTTTGTTCAGTTAGAAGCAGCTTCTGAATGTTGTAGGAACCTCAAAGTTCCCAAACAGTTTTCTCAAGGTGAGAGAATCTTTCCATCTATGTTTGCTGAGCACCTGGCACATGCCTGACCCAATACAGAAGCTTAAATTTTTTCTGAGTGAATGAATGAATGAATGAGCTAAGTGTCAAATTCAGGTTGTGTGAAGTAAGAAATGGAAACAGAAAAAAATCAGAGAAAACTAAGTCGAAGGAGGGCAATGCTTGGTGGCCACATTGTCTGCTTTTCAGCAAACATAAATTCTCCCTCAATTCCGTATGTTAAATAAGAGTCCAGGAAAGGAACTCCATATCTTCCAAATTTGTGCTTTTATAATAATTTACAAAGAATGGGATAATATTTTTCTGACCTTTTAAATTGCAATCCCTAAAAGAGATTTAACTCAGTAAATATGTAACATTACATTGTGACCATTGCCACCATTATTCAGTGAAAACAATAATCTTTCTGGCATCTCTCCAAGAAAAAAGTTTAAAGTAATACTGCCCCCCCCTTTTACAATGCTATTTTTAACACCAATGAAGAGTGTTTATGGCTACATGTGACACATTGTACTGTTAATTTTCTACAGCAGAAAGGAATTAGATTCACAGGCTAAAAGCCTCATAGAATTTTTGAGCTACAAGCAATCTTAGGGAAAAACAATTCAAAGCCTTTGTTTTTCAAATGAAGAAACAGAGCTCCAGAAACTCAAAGTGCCAGACCCAACATATCAGCCCTGGGACCCTTGGCTCCTGATCCTGATTCTAGGGTGCTGGGGTGCTGGCCACTGTGATAGCATAGGTTTAAAATGTAAGTTTAAAGAATATCAAAGAGTAATGGAGGTTAACAAAAGTTTTAAAAATATTCTTGCTCTAAATATTTACATGTGAACTATTTAATTTATTCAAGTGTTCTTAGAAAGAATCTCCCAAGAATATTAGAAAAATATCCGGTCCTGAGAGTACAAAAAAAAGGGTCCAATCTAGATGCATTTTGTGTCTGCAGAAACACACCAGTCTTCTTTCTTTTGTATTTCAGTGGTACTCTGACCAGAACCATGGCATATCGGGGATCTCCACCAACCACTTATACACCCACATGACCCATTTCCTAAAGCAATGTTTCTCTTCTTCAGACTAAAATCAGTGCAGATACAAGCTTGTATCACAAGCTGAAAACTTCGCCCTCAGACTGTTCGCTTTCATACTGTATAAACAAACAAATGACTATTGGTCCGAAGGCTGGTAAAAATTTAGGAGGACTCAGAAACTCAAACTCAGTATTGTTTACATTTTCTAGTACTATGTGAAAGAAAAGAAAAAAAAAAGGTATCTCTTTTTTCAACAGTGTTTTATCAGCTGTTTGTATGGGGAAAAAATAAAGTCAGAAGTTCAAGTGCTATTGTATTGCCTGTGTTCCTTGATTTCAGGCTGAAGTTCTATTGTAGAAAGAATGCTTCTCCAGGTCAAGCACATGAATCATGTTATGGTAATGAGGAAGGAGAAGAATCTAGAAGCAGTTTTATATTTTTGTAATGAGAACTCCAAATGGTAGAACAAACAGCTCAGAGTAGGCAAAAGCATAGTTCAGAAAACACAATGAATCAGGTTTGAGATGTTTGCACTATATACTGACCCTCCACGAAATGTTTGTTAAGTTTCTCCCAGAGAATTTCTTCAGCACTCCCAAAACCATTTGGTTAAGATAAAGTCAGACTTTTGAATTTAGGCTTCTTTTAAGAAATACTACACATTTGGAAATCTTCCTATGTTACATCCCTTTTTTTTAGAAATAGTAACCACCTTCCAATTACTAAACCATAACTTAATTTAAATAAATAAGTAAATGGGCATCAATTTTTATATCTATGACATTTTTCTGAGGTTTTAGTTCTATGTTATAAAGTTCACTTAAAATAAAAGGATATAATGCTTGTAATCCCAAAAGAAATGATCACCCAGTGACTGTCACCATTAATTAGAGACTATGAATGGGTTGCCATCTCTGCAATTGCCATAGAATTAGAAGGATCCACACCAGGTAACCTGAAGATATTCTTGAAGGAATGCTGGAAGTATCCACCCAGCCACTGTTTAAGGGACTTGTCATTGTTATGTTTCCCAATACTGGACTACCCTGGACAATTCCTCCATCCCTAGATTCTCTTTGCAGCTGCAGACAGAGTGCTCTTGTGCCTGCTCTGATGTCCTATAGCCAGAAGAACCCATCCAGACATGGTACATTAATTACAGCAGACAGACTTTTAAAGATCATAGGCCACCGTCTTCTCTAGAACTTTCAGATATTTCTCAGTCCGGCTCTCTTTCCACCGCTGCCTTCTGAAACCAGGCTTTCCACTGAGGCCGCACAGCTTCATCTCACACAGCAGGCAGGGGTGCTAGTCAGGGACCCTGGACAGCACCTTCACAGATGCAAGACTGCCCACAAGCCCTCTTTTCCATCTGATGCAATGCCTGATGCCCTGAGGATCCAAGGAATCCACTACTGTCTCTGTTCTCCACAGAGTAACCTCTGAAGCAAGCCCAAGAGACAGCCTCATGATTTTCTCATCATTTATTCCCTCCTACTAGGGAAAGAAAAATAACCAATGGTCACTTCCTAACACTCTATCTAGGGAGACCACAGGATAATTACAAGTAAGTTAAAAAACAAAAATTTTGTTGTACCAATTTGTTTTCTGTCTTTGTGGAATTTGCAAGGCCGGATTTTCATATCAATGTGTAATAAGTAGTCTCCAGCCTTAGACCTTTGCTCCCATGGCTGCAGAAGCAACTTCTAGGAGACAAGTCTAATCATATCATTGCCCACTTAGAAACCTCCAGTGATTATCCATTGTCTACAAAATAATATGTAAACTTAGCTGCATGACACATAGAGCTTTTGACAATCTGTCCCCGTGCAGATTTTCCAAACCCATCTTCTGACATCAGTGGCTAAAAGCCCTGTCTTTCCTCAAATGTGCCATGTTCTTCCACAGCTGTACACAGTGTGAAATCCTAGCGGGACTGCCCATTGTGGTAGTCACTAATTGCACGGGGCTATTTCAGTTTAAATGAGTTGAAATGAGATAAAAATCAGCGATCTGGTCATACTAGCTACACGTAGCTAATGGCTACCATATTAGACAGTAGAGATGTAGAACATTTCCATCAGTACATGAAGTGCTGTTGGACGGCAAACAAATCTTTATGGCTCATGTATACAGCATGTCATAGACGCTCTCCAGTTTTTCAATGAGTGAATGATTCTATGTTCATAGAAGATTGAGGTGTTCAGCCTAATTGTTCCTGAAGTCTCCCTTGACCCCTTCAGGTAGAATCATCCAGGTCCCCCTCAAGACTCTCACAGTATGTTCATTCATTTATCCATTCAACAGATATTTGTTGAGTCTGACTATATACCAAACATTGTGCAATACTTTGTGGAAAGTAAATCAGCAATGCGTGTGGCAATTTTTTATGTTTTCACACATTTTTAAGATTTACTAGATTCTTCTTTGGGATTGGAAAAGGTATGCAAAGTACAAAGGAGAGATTTTAAGTAGAAAGTACCAAATTAAAGGGATTAATTAAGAACATCTTGATTTTTGTATTTTTAAAAAGCTACCATATAATAATAACTATCTTTAACCTCATTTCATTTGAATATAATATTTGGAGAGTGGTGTTCCAATACTCTAATTAATGCTGAAAAGTGTATTCATTCTTCCACTATCATGAAGTTGAGATTTTCTTTCGTTCATTCATTCATGCATGCACACATACAACAAATGCAATTGCAAGTCACTGTTTTAGATACTATGGATGACAAGAAAACCCTGGTTTATACAAGAGGTAACCATAAAATAATTTCTAAAAATAATTGCAAATTTTAGTCCCAGAACGTTGACCCTAGAGCTATTTATAAAGATTTCAAAATTCTAAAGGACCAAAAGAATGACCATTCTTTTTCCTAGAACGAAAAAGAAACAGCAAGCATATGGGTATTTGGTTAAATTTAACATGACTGAAGGAACTTTCACTGGGGTTTTAACTCTACCCCAAAGTATAAAGTATAATATTAATTTCCTTAAGAAACATTTATTGAACACTTATGCTGGCATGGCAGTATTCTGGGTACTGCAGGGCTTACTAGAACGAATACGTGTGACAATTCCTCCATTTCTAGGCTGTTTCAGGAAAGGCGACTTAACGAATCTGATTTTCCCAACATTTGAGCATTTTTCAGAAACTGACAGATCTTTATGCAAATGTTGTTGCCAAGCTGTTTGTAATGGTGAAATTATACTTTGACAGTAACTCTTTAAAATATATTAAACCCAGCTAAGGTTTTTTTGGAAATGTTGCCAATTAAGTGACTTTAATGAGCTGCTTGATGTTAATGTAATTAAATTCAGATGTTCTAATTGTAAAAAAAATAGTTCTGGGAAAGTTAACAATAAAATAAGCAAATGTAAAATGAATTAGGGCTAATTTAAATGGTGATTATGTGGTCTTCAGATGATTCTACCAAAACAATGCTTTCAATTACACTGTTTATAAAGAAGAAAGAAGGTATCTAACAGAGATTTTGAATTTATTCAATACAGCCAATATTCTGAGTTTATCCAATAAGACAGATTGACGAATTCTGAATGCAGTAAGCATTCTCAGCTCGCGAAAGGAGAACTACTAAAACACTTCCTTGGCATTGTGGGCAGGTACCTCGGCAATCTGAAGTAGAATAATTTCTAATTCAGGGAAAAATAAGTGCCTGGACCTTACCAAGCTATTCATGGGGAAAATGATCTGGCTTCTAGCAAAAGCCTCTAATGACCACCTGCTCAGATTATTGGCATGCAACACTAACATGCTGGCCATAAACACTTCTTTTTGACACACAGGTAATGTCCTTGGCAAGCTAGAGCAGTATGATTTCATTCTATTGACTTCTAATTAATACTCCATTACTGCTAACTCTACTTACTTAAAAATTTGCTTTGACATTATGTGTTTTAACAACTGTTCATTTGTACAGCACACCATTCTTTGCTCTGTGCTTATAGAAAACCTGTGTGCTGTGAATGAGAGAGGCATAGTTAAGTCTAGGTCGTGCCACAATGGCTTGACAGCCCGTTTGCCTTCTTTTGTAATTACCGTTCATTAACCTGCAGAGATAGGATCATCTTGGCTGGCCATTAATTGTTGGGAGCAGGAATTTTTCTCAGTGCTACAGAAGATAAATTTTTGAAATACATTTATTAATGAAACACTTAATAGAATGCAAAGATGTTTGGGTGTTAAAAATACTATCCACTGACACATCATTTAGGTTGTTATTGAAGCATTCTTTTAGACACTAGTGGACATAGAAACAATTTAGATAAGTTATTTGCCAATATCACACTGACACTAAGATAAATTTCCAATTTAAAGAAACGATGATTATAAATCAATGATTCAATACATACAAGTGCTTTATATACCTATAGAGAACAGTGCTGCTCTCTCATTTTCTTTAAAAGATTAAAACAATAATTTCAAACATTGCAATTTTCTTTTTTATGTATGAAGATAGAGAATAGCTCAGCACTGCTTGGATTTAGAGGGTGGGATTGGGAGATGGCAGCCAGTGGGTAGAGTGTTTGGATTTGGGATGGTAAGAATGACCTAAATTTGACTGTGGCTGTGGTTGTATAGCTCTGTCAGTGGGCTGGTGCCTATTGAATCTTATATTTTAAGTTTTTAAATTGTGTGGTATGCAGATTTTTAGGTTAATAAAAACATAAGATAAATTACAACATATCTCGTGTCAATTTCTTAAACATAACATGTTCAAAATAGCTCGTGTGAGAGCAAAACGTTGTAGTGGGCAAGAGGATGGGCGCCAAAGTCTGGCTACCATATAACACTGGTCAGCTTTCACCCATTCTCTCTGCTTCTGTTTCCTTAGAAGTGAAATAGAGATAATAATAGTCCCTATCCCATGGAGTTGATTGGGGATTTAAAATAGTTATCTTTTTGCAGAGCTAATTGTGCCTAACATATAGCAAGTATCTTGTAGGTGTTTGTTAGAGACATAAAATGAACTCCTATTTAGTTGTTATTTTCAAAAATATTTATTCTCAAAAATTAATGGAGTCTGAAGCCAAAAGTTTCTTTCTCATATCAGTGAATTTAATATGTGTCAGAATCCTCAATCACTTCTAAAGAAATTTATTTCTGAAACAATGTGGGCTTTTAGAAATAACCAATATTGAATCTGTGAGAGTCCAAGAAAGCTCATCTCCCTTGGCACTTATCTTGAATGAGTGATAGATTCTTGCACCTCAGTGCCTTCTAAGCAGCCTAATATTTTGCAGTACCAATGAAATCACCTTTGAGGACACACTGCAAGGGCATTGTGCAATTAAAGAACGCACACGGCCACACACCCAGCTTCCTGGGGAACCTCTAACACACCACAGAGCCTTCCTCTTGGACCCTATTTCTACAGCTCACTTTTGTTGCTCACCAAACTTCAGCCATTCTGGTCTCCTTTGTAGTTTTTCTGCACACCAACCTGAATTCTGCTTTAAGATCTGGAATACCTTTTCGCCACTTTTCTCCTGGTTGTTTCCTTTGTGTCTAGGTCTCTGCTTATGTATCCCTCCTTAGGGTGAATTTCCCTGCTCACTGGATTTAATGTTCTGTCTACAAGCGGAGACTTCCAATCACATTGCCTAATTTTGTTTTCTTAAAAACCTTGGAAGTACCAGAAATTATTTTATTTATGCATACTCTTATGTTCTGTTTTTCTCCCATTCACATACCAGCTCCCAGTATCAAAGACCTCATCTGTCATTTCAACTCTGTCCCTTCAAGACCTGATATTAGGTAAGAGAAGTTCAACAAATATGTGTTGAATTATCTCCACATTCCGTGGCTAGAGAGCCCATAAAATTCAGCCGTCCTATCAGTCTCCCAGTGGAAACATGTCTTACCCTTCTGGAACTTAGTATGTAACAGGAACTTGCTGTTGTCCCCTCAAAGCAAAGAGAAAGAAAAATGTCCCCAAGAAGCAGGTGACCCAATCACTAAAATAGGGCAAAGGAGGGCAGGAGTCTTAGCCAGAGACTGAAAAGAGGTTGGTCTTTGAAACAGAAGTAATTTGGATTGGGAACTGGAAACGCGGTGTCTGCATTGTCCTAACGTAGACACGTGCAGCTTCTAGAGGAATAACCAAAAGGACATTGTATACTGAGGAAGTTTGGCACAAAATGTTCAGGCCAGAGAAGTCAAATAAATACCTGAAATGCTATTGAGTACTCCAACAACTTTTATTTTTTAAAAAAATTTATTCTGGTTTCCCTTCAGATCATGTAAAAGAGCCCCATTCCTTACATGGTGTCTACCTATATATTAACCCCTAAATTCAGATCAGATCCTGAAAGTTTAGTTGATTTGGCCTTTTAAATTCAGGTAACTATTTTTGTAGTTGACAAATCACACAAATGAATTGAACTTCCTAGTGTCCCACCAGTGCAGCTGAGCATAGACTTGTGTGCCTGAAAAAGTGCCAGACAAAGTCAAGGGAATTGAGTTCTAGTTCTTGTGACTTGGACACGCTCCTTCTCTTACTGAGATTCAGTTATTTCCTTTGTGTCCCAAAGGGACTGAGCTAGCTCTATGGCTTTCAAACCATACTTTTTAAGCCCTGAGAATTCGTCTGTGTCTTGTTAGGAGACAGTGCAAGGCAATTCCTAAGCCCTAAATTGCCTGTCAAAATCTGAGGCCAATGGTTGGGTAGTAGGAGTCAATTCCATGTTTAAATTTTTGCTTCTCTCTCCTGCATCTAATCATCTACTGAATCGCAGTGGTTAGTTACACTGTCCCCTCTCGGTGTGGAACTCTCGTGGATCTTTGCGAGACTCTGTTTATGGGGATGAGATGGAAAAAGCTTGGATGGATAGCAGTCAGAGATCCCCTAGAAACACTGTGGTTGAAGCGTTTCCTCTGACTTACTCAGTAAAAGTATCCATTAAGTGACTGTTAAGTAAACATTTACACATTTATTTTGAAAATGGAGTTTTATGCCTCTCTGCAGTTTGAGTGACTTCTACAGGGCCTATTCTCTGTTTCTGGCCTCAGCAAAGTTGTGTCTATGCTCAGGAAAGCCATCCAATATGTAAATCCAGTTCGTGACTGGACTCAAAATGATGCTAGCTTTCCAATCTTCTCATCATCTCTCCTCCACTCATCACTGTTCCTTCTTAATGTCTTCTCTCCAATGTCACCCATGCACTGTGCCTGCCCACACTTGCTTTCCTGCCAGCTCCCACACCATGGCCGTGGAACTATAGATGGGGGCAGGGTGGGGAAAAGCTTTCGAGATATCACACAAGAATGGTCTCCAAATTGGCATCGGTGCATCGTGCCAACAACACTCACACTGCCAAAGCTAAAGCTCCAGAAATAAAGAACAATGAATGTGTAAACCTGAAGTGTACTTCCTCCAGATTAGATTTTTAGAAAAAGAAAAAGGAAAATATAGAAGATTCTACGTAAAATAAGTTTTTCATATCTCTCTCCCATTTTTAGTTAGTGGCTATAAATTTGTCTTTTACAAAATCACATAAACACCTCCACCTTGCCAAAGCACCTTCAGAATATATGGAGTACATTTATTATTTACTTCTCAACTAACAGTATCAAGAGCCAAAATATATTGTCGAGATAATCTTCTTTAGTGAAAATGACCTGTCCTATGAAAACTACTACAGAAAAATCATACCATCAGCTTTAATATATTTAGAGTCATTTGTAGGGTATTTCCACTTAACACAAATTAGGAATATATCAAACTGTTAAAATTTATAATAAACACTATATGCAGAACTCAGTATTCATATAGCCTTGTGTCATCTATCCTAGAACATTAATATAAAGTTATGAAATTAGAAATGTAACTGTTAATATGTGTAATCTATCAAATTTGATAATTTTATCATAAAATTTTATTTATTTTTGGAAGATTTCCTTGTGTATTATACATATTTTATATATATGTTTTATAGATATGTACACATACATAATTACATATACGTACATGTGTAACATTATTCATAGGGTCTAATGTCCAGAATATATAAAGAATTCTTACGATTCAACAACAAAATGTTAAATAATTAAAACTGGGGCAAAGATTGTGAATGAACATTCCTCAAAAGAAGATATGTAAATACCCAACAAGCACGTGGAAAGATGCTCAACACTGTTAGTCATTAGGAAAGCACAGATCAAAACCACAAGATCCCATTCATTATACTTACAACAGCGTCATTCACAACAGCCAAAAGGTGTGAATGTCCCAAATGTCCATCAGCAAGTAGATGGATGAGCTGATTATGTTACAAATATGCAGTAGAATATCCTTCAGCTATAAAAAGGAATGAAATATAGCTACGTACTATAACAAGAATGAACCTTGAATGTATGCTAAGCCAAAACAAAAAGCTCTTTTATATTTCCCTTAATCTGAAAGATGCGAAATAGGTAAATCCATAAAGACGTAATGCAAACTGATCATTGCCAGAAGATGGAGCACAGGGAAATGAGGAGAAACTGCTTAAAGGATGTGGACTGTCATCCTGGAGTGAACAATCTTGGTGTCTAACAGAGGTGTTCTTTGCACAACACTGTGAATGTAATAAGTGCTCCTAAACCTTTCGCTTTAAAAGGGTAGACTTTGTTATGTAAATAATTCTTTTATAATATTGTTTTTAAAAACTTCCTTTATAGTAGTCCTCAGTATAAATAATCCAAAATCATTGTTGCATCCTTTCTGAAATCTGTGCACTTGAGCCTCTGATGTAAGAGAATAGCACATTCCAGGAAATTGAGCTCTTCGGTTTTTTAGAAGTATCTATTTCGATCCATTCCCATTGCCAATAAAAGGAATGTTTTCATTCTCAATTAAAGTGAAAATTAAAATTTAAATCATGCTTATTTTACCACTCACACCACCACAAGCCTCTCTATACACAGCACACGGGAAACCTACAGGAGTCAACCCCTCAGTAATTCCAGATTCAAAACTTAGATCCCGTGCGCGCTCGCAACACTTAGCCCTCTCAGAGACCACAAACTCGCTTCTTTGGCCTCTGCCTCTGCTCCTCCAGCTTCTCGCCCTGCTGCACTTGGCAGAGCAGCTCCTCCAAAGACACTTTCTCAAACACCTAGCCTCATCCCGCCACCTCGATGTCTCTTCAAGTTCATCTTCAAGTCAGGCTAGAGAAAACAATCAGGATGCGTCCTCGTCCTCCCGGAGAGCGGCCTTGCCCGCCACTGGGCTCTGGATCCTGTATTCTTTCAATGGCCTCTGTGAAATCTGCAGCTGTTGAAAAGAGTGAAAAGTCAACTGTGTACCGTATCCAAAACTCACGGCTCTGACACTTAAAGCTGAAGTCTTCATTATCACTTCGGAAAGGAGTTGGCAGTTTCTCAGAAAGTCAAACACAGAGTTATCATCTAATCCAGGAATTCTGTTCTGAGCTATCTACCTAGGGCATTAAAAATATAGGCCAAACAAAACTTGTGCATAGATGCTCACAGAAGCATTATCACAAGAGCCGAAAAGTGAAAACAGCCCAAATGTCCATCAACTGATGAATGAGCAAAGAAAATATGATACGTGCATGCAGTAGAATATTGTTCAGTCACAAAAAGCCATGCCTGCCGGTTCCTGCTGCAGTGTGGGTGAACCTTTAAATACTGTACCAAGTAAAAGGCATCAAGCACAAAGGGCTGCTATCTGAATTAACTAGAAATCGCAGAATTGTACACTTTAAAAAAAATAAACTAAAAAAAATATGCCATTTGCCAATTGTTTTGCTATCTAAGCTATCTGGCAGATTTAGATAGAAGTCAGAGCAGATTCTGAGAAGCTAAGAAATTTTTGCTTGGAATAAATCATAGATATTTCTATTTTCAGAGGGCTTGCTCTTCATCCTTGGGTTTTATTAAAAAAAAAGTCTGGCCTTAATCGAAATATTCCCTCTTTCATTCAAATTATTGATATATTTAGAATGTGTGGCCTGCAATGAAACCTCTACATGAAACCATGTGAAAATGAAAACAAATAATAAACTAATCTGCTGGTTGGTGTTCAGGATTAACAAATGGAATGAATGAGTCAGTGAATGAATGATCCACTTTTACCCAGGTGTTTAGCCAAAAACAACGCTAAACTTATATTTTGTATTTAATTATTTGCATCATTGTCAAGGTTTCTAAGTGATATGTTTATTTAGGATAAATTATCCATAAAAATATTAGATGCAAATTGATGCTTAATAAATAAAGTCATATTTTGAGACATTCATTGTAACAAGCTTTTTTCTGCTGTGCACTGCGCCTAGTCATTGTGGGGAAGGAAGAGTAAAAAATAAGCATAGCAGCCATAGTCTTTGACTTCTAGAGTTTTACTCATCAAACTTACAGAAAATGATGGTGCCATTCATGGATCACATATATGAGGGAAAAATGCTCAGAAAGCCATACACTTAATACTGGATTGTACTTCAGGAAGAAAAACGGACTTTTAAAAATGGATGTGAAAAGTCCGTCTTTATGTCCTCCACAACGTGGCAACAAAGTGATTTATATTTCGGCAAGAAGGAGTCAGAATTAAAACATGACATAGAGAACTTCTAGCTACGGGAATGATCCTGACTACAGAAATAAGCTATTTGGGTAATTTATTACGAAATGAAAAAGCAGAAAATTATTCTCTAGGATTGAAGAATAAGACAGTAAAATAATAAATTGTAATAAATTAAATAAAGCTCTGCCTAACAGTAAGTAGTAGCCTGGGAGTCTCTACAAATCACCCTATATAGTTATATCATTTCAATATCACCCAAAACTGGGCATATCTCTACCATGCATCTGATTAAATATGAGTTGGCAACACTGAACAAGTTTCAGGCAGGGGGCAAGTCTGATTACAAGGCATAATGAATAGAAAAATGTGTTTATAACTTCATTTTGCATTCTCTACATTTTTTTAGTATCCAGATTTCAAATCTTAAATTTTCTAATGGCTGAAGTTACTTCCTTTAACAGAAGACTTTGAAAATTGCAATGTTTTAATTGGTTCACATTAAAGACTCTTAGAAGCCTAAAGAAAACGTCTTTCCAGATGAGCAAGAGGTTGGATAAATGTAATGACATATGGTTTGTTTTTTATAGCTACAATATGCGAAAAATAGTAGCATAACACATGTATTCAATGATATATATGTATTTATACATATAAATATATATTCTGCTTATAAATTATGAGATAAGATTCTTTTGTACAAATGTAATTTTGTTTTCTTTCTCTTTCTTGTTCCCTTTAGGAATAAAAATAACAACTGAAACTTAGAACAATTTTAAACATCTCATTATACCAAGGATTTTGCAAAAGATAAAATCAACGAATGCAAAGCCATGATGCCACCCGGTCCCCTGCACAGACTTGTAAGCGAGCTGTCTGCAGGGGCGCAGAGCCTCGGGGCAGGAAGACTGTCCATTGGTATTATGAACACCACCCCCGCCCTGCAGGCTTCCTCGGGATCATGCCAGATGGACAGGTTGTGAACTGATTCTTAGTATCTCTCAGGAAGGGTATTTCTCACATCCTCTGGCAAACTCAGAACTTCCCCTGGAAGTTTTTCTTTTATTGCCCCTGCATCCCTGAGCCCTTAAATTCATGCATAGAAATATGAAGCTCATCCCATTATTATATTTTATGTACTCCATTTATGAATTTTCAAAGGTTACTGTTAAGCAATGCCCTTTTTATCTTTAAAGCTAACTAAAAATCTCAACTGATATAAATATTTCCCTCAAATGCTCTCCTTATTTTTTTTCATTTTTAAAACTCTTTTGAAGGCTTACAACTATTTTCAGAATACTAAAATTTTGGAGGAAAGTATCCTAACCTAAAAAGAGCATAGCATATTGAGATTACCTCCAAGAACTAAAAAATGGACCATAGAGGCTTGGGGATTTAGCTCAGTGGTAGAGCACTCGCCTAGCAAGTACAAGGCTCTGAGTTCAATCCCCAGCACCAAAGAAAAAAAAAAAAAAAGGACTATTAATTCATCGGGAAAGCTCGCCTGGTCTCCACTATAATTTCCCTACTGAGCTGAGCTATATCCAGAGATGGGCCTTAAAGGCCCCCAAGAAGGGAACAGCAGTCCCGACTCGGTTACCTTTGGGGGTTCCTGCTCTCCCTCCCTCCCTTGAATAATTTCCCCATTATCAGGACCCTCTTCTGTGCTTCCACTCACTGCCTAGCTCTGTTAGCACCGTGTACCTCTGAACTCCACTGACTTGACTTAGTTTCTACTCAGTAGATGAAGGTTCTGACTGCCTAGTTTCCAAAATGGTAACTGATTTATTGATGCGAATATGCCATCCCCACAATCATTGTGTTACAGTTTAATTTTTTAGTATAGAAAATTTCATGCATACATAAAGTCAGCAGAATCACACAATAAATTTTGTTTATTCATCAGTTAGTTTCAACAATGACCTATATCATCCCTACTTATGTTATCTATACTTCCATATGTACCTCATACTTTTTCTGAAGTATTCTCTTTTTTTTTTCTTTTAGACAAAATTTACATGAATTGAACTCATAAATCTTAGCCTTGCTCATTTGACAACTAGATAGATCTAGTAGCACATGCCTTTCTCACAGTATAGTACACTTCCATCTCATCATGAAGTTTCCTCCCAGACAAACCTCTCTTATCCTCGTCAAACAAACAGCCACAGCTCCAAGGTTTTGTTTTTGTTTTTGTTTTTGTTTAACCTCAGTTTGGTGTGTTCTTGAACTTAATTATATGGGTTCATACAGTTAGCAGTTGGTTTTGTGTGTTCATCTTTCTTTAGGTAGCATAGTGTCCGTGCAATTGATTCTCACTGATACTTGTATCTGTTGTTGCTTCATTTTTGTTGTTTTTTGAATAGCATTCTGCAGCATGAATTCCACACCACAATCTGCTTAGTCTTTCGCATTAATTCAGTTATTTCCAGTTTTTAACTACTGCAAATAAAGCTCCTTTGGACATCTTTGTACAAGTATTTTTGTGGGCAAATATTTTTATTTCTCTTGGACAAAATAAATAGGAGTAAAATTACTAGGTCAAAGGGTAGTTGTACATTAACGCTAAAGTTTAACATTTTCCCAAAGTGATTGTATTTTCCCTCCTTTTTAAATTGCATTTTTTTTGTTTTGAGTAAGTATTTCAATCATTATGATCAAAAAATACAATATCAATATAACAGCTCTATATTATGAAACATTCTTGGCAGTCTATCCCTATCTACCTCAGTGCTCCACATTGCATCCTACAGATAGTTCTAAACTGCTACTGCTATGCAACAAAGATCTTCGTATCTACAGCATTACATGCATATGTAGGATAAATTTTCAAAACAATCCTTTAACCTTATTAGTCTAAAGGACACAGGTTGTTGTTGTTGTTGTTGTTGTTGTTCTTGTTTTTTAGTTTTGTTTTGTTTTGTTTTTTGGTGCTAGGGATCGAACTCAGGGCCTTGTGCTTGCTAGGTAAGCACTCTAACCACTGAGCTAAATCCCCAGCCCCACAGGTATTTTTAACTTTGTTAAATATCACCAAATTACCTTACAAAGTGGTTGCAATATTTTGTACTCCGGGCAGCAATACATGTGAATCCTCCTTTCCCATGGACTTACCACTGAAGTGCTGCGCAACTTTCTCAAAAATTTTGTTCTAAATATCTTGAACAGCCACAGAAAATAAAGGTACAACAACCACACACCCCATGACTTTTTGAGATGATGTCCTAAGCAAGATCAAGTATACAATTTGTAGGGCCAAGTGTAAAATAAAAATGTGGAGACTTGTTTAAAAACTTAGTAAGAATTTCCGGATGGTAAGAACAGAGGATTAAGACAATCACTGGGGTCCTTCAAGCATGTGGTCCCATGCAGGCTGCAGACCCATGGGGGTTGTTCTTGCTCCTAAGTATCACAGAAAACACAAAAAGTTTTGAATAGTAGCTTGTTTTATCATAAGCATTTATTTAAACTGTTTTCCTTCTATTCCACATAATAATTATGCTTTATATTACTTACACCAAGTCAAATTGTCCTGTCAGGAAGGAAGACCATAGTTATTGTGGGGCAATACCTCTTGCCAACCACAGGCACGCTCACGTTGCCTGATGAAGGGTTCCAGGCAAAACCCACAGGAGGTTCACTGCTTCCAGACAAGCTTCATAACAACAGAGGTATACACACAGGCCCTGCACTCTGTCTCATCTAAGTAAGTGAATCGCTGCAGTGAGGGGAATTGCGGGCCAAGTCGAAGCTGGTGTTAAGACAATTATTGGAAGAGCTGCGCATCCTAATTGCGTTGGATGTTTGTCTGAATTTCTTACATCACAGTGCTCTCTAAGAAGCTGAGTTGCCTCTCCTACGAAGGAATGCCGAGCGCTGTTCCCTGACATTCTTAATGCTTCTGCATCCGCAGAATGTCTGTCATGGTATTAGAGGACCACCACAATCAGTGTCAGTGGGTTGGAGATGAAGTCAGAGGGAGTTTCCTGAAAGAAGTTGGAACTGTTACTTCTAAAATAATAGAAAGCAGGCAGAACGGAGGGCGAAAGAAATGTTTTGGGACAAAATGTTGAGTAACGGTATTTACCGAGAGGCTGGTAAGGACTCTGTATAGAACATCTTCAGGGCTCCCTGCTTTAGAGCTGCACCCCAACAGGAAGTGTCTGAAAATAAAGGAAAGTGGGTGGGAGAGAAGATCATCTCAAATAAACATGAGGAAAAAAATGAACTGAATCTTCCAAAACATTTAACAAAATATAGTTACTATGATTATGGAGAGAAGGACAATCACATTAAACCAGTCCACACTTTGAAGCCTTCATTGCTTGGGTGTTACTCCAGAGGGACCTCAGGCTTGACAACTTTCTTTGCTCTCTCACCCCCTCTTCTGGTAGTGCCAAGAAGTAGCCCTCAGATCAAGACACCAGCAGCACCACCGAGGAGCCGAAGCGTGGTGGATACTTCAAGCATCTGTGTTTCTCAAACTTTAATGTGAATATGCATTTCTGGGACTCTTGTTAATATGCAGGTTCTAATTCAGCAATTCTGGGCTGTAACATGAGATTCTGCATTTGTAGCAAGCTCCCAGGTCATGCTGGACCTTGGACCACATTTTAAATACTTTCATACCATCAATAATAACCAACACAAAAATCCCTCAGTGAGACTCTCCAGTTTGCCATGAATCTGACATCTGCAGCCTTTATGAAAGTTCTATATTTCCAATAGCTGATATAATGTATAAACTAAAGAATTTAACCTCATTTGGAATATTTCTGCACTTACCTCAATGATCTACTTCCACATACATCATAACTGTGCTATTTATGATATTAGAATACCAGGATCTAGTTAGAAAATGTTGTGATGGTTTCATTATATGGAATGATATTTATTTTAAATGACACATTGAACCACCCCTCTAGTTTTACAAATCAGTAGCAGAGGCACAGAGAGAATACATGACTTGACCAGGGTCACATATCTTGTTCATAGCAGGAGTAAATCTAATTATGCTGATAAGAGGTCTCATACTGTCTGCCTAAATTATTTTCCAGTTTTTATATTTTTGCAAAGTAACCACAATCATATCTGCTAAATTCTACAGATCATTAAGGATCTACATATATGGTGAGGCGCAAACAGTAGGAAATATGACTATGTATCTTACCTCTATAGCGCCTCATATCTTGTTCTTTGTAATCTAGTAGCCCATCTTCTTACCAGGTAAATTGGATTTTGGATGTCTAGTAGAAAGAAAAAGAATAACTAGACCCCATCACCTATCTTGTATGTTTAGTACTCAGTTAGCTTTATCTCCTCTGCATTCAACTTATTAAAACAAGATGCACTGGATCTTGAATTGTTCTTTTAAATCCCCCACAGAAATAAGGCAAGTTAATTGCAAATAGGGCTGGTGAGAGGATTCCTAATAAGTATGTGTTTAATAAATGATTTGTTATTTGGCTAGATGAGTGAATGATGCCATGCTCTTCAAAGTAAAAATTCACTTTAGAGAATGTAAACGATTTTCATGCCTGACAGAGATGAGAAGGTGAATGTTCAAACTGCCTTTTCCATCCCCAACACCACCAAAAAAAAAAAAAAAAAAAAAAGGCACAAAACAGTAAATAAAAAGTTTCCGGGCCTCTGAGGTCCCATCCAATGTAAGCATAGAATGTAGATGAGCAAAGTGAGTGGGCGAGTGAAATCATTTGTAACAAAAACCCATTATTTACAGATGAGAAATTTATATTGTCAGCGTGATATCTGCGAGGCTACCGGAGCTGGAGCGTATATAAAAGCAGAGCACTTCGGTGCAGAAGCGCAGAGCTAAGGGCACATCCGAAGCTCCAAAGCGGGCTGGCTAGCGCGCCGCAGGCTCTGCGCCACACCCAAGATCGGAAGGTAAGATCAGCCTTGGGAAACGCAGAACTGTCAACCTGTGTGGGGGACAGCGGAGTATTTTTAAGAATGATGAGTTAAGGCGTTGCGGTTTCATTCTTTACTTTATCACTAATAATATACACAGAACAAACTTGAGATGAAAAAGTGTCAGATATACTTATACCTACTTTAACATAATGAAGTGACAAAATGATTCAGGGCAATAACTCGATACGAAGATATAAAATAGAAGGAAAAACAAAGATTCACATCAATGCGCTTGTTATAAGACTTAACTGTTATGAGAACTGTGTGTTTAAATAAGTAGAAACATTCTGAACAATGAGTATTTTTTCTTGGATTTGATTGATGTGTATACTACTTTGAACAGAAGGCGCCTTTTATATTCAGCAGAAATGTGTCCATTACAGAAGCTCTAACAGTAATTTTTCCTTATCAGTTGAAACCTCTGGTTTTCCAAAAGAGAAGACAAAGTTACCATCTTTCACATATTCTAATTTCTGATAAGTCTAACCAAAAACCAAAGTCCATGAAATCAGCTTTTTGTAAATAAGAAATAGCATGCTTGGATTGCAGAAGAAATATCATTGATTACTGGGAATTTCTTTAGATGGATCTGAGTAATGCCAGAAATTAATAATTAATTACTATGTATTGAAGACCAATAGTAACAAGTAAAATTCAAAGTAGCTATATTCTGGAATGAAATTTTAGTACATCTCTCGAGAAAAACATTCCTGTCCTAAAAGTACTTATATAAGTTCCTAAAGACAAAGAACACATTTACAAGGATCCTCCATGGAGTAAGAGATTATGTGATGTGTTTTTCAATACAACAAACATGTTATGAAATAAGCTAACCAATTTTTAAAGTATTTATGTAGCTTACACCGGGGATAAATATATTCTGAAATATATTTAGGGATATAAGATCTTCTATCCTAGGTCTCAAATTAATCTTTCCAAAAGACTTCCTACACCAACAATACTATTGTTACCACATTTTCTTTTTAAATTTGAACAAAAATTTGTGGTTCTTACAAAACAACATACTCTTTTCCCAAGCTATTAAAAAGGGGGAAAGTAATAGGAAGTTATTTTCTTATTGAATAAAATTGTGATCCTAAACTAACAAATATTTACTTTCTCAGCAATGAGACTCAAATAGTGAATTAACTCCATTAAATTTTTTCACAGTTCTGTTAACTCTCAAAAATTAATACAGGAGATTTTTAGAAGTCAGTTCTTTCATTAGAACTCATCCGATTGTACTGGAAGACTTTGAACATCCTCTTCTGTTTGGTTGTTTCTCCCCCATCACCTCCCAAAGTGGCAGAATACCCCTTGCTCCACATTTGACCCAGTATAACGCGAGATATTACCAAAGTTTGAGGGACTTCGGGGAGAAGGAATCATTTAGAAATAAATTCACAGTTCTCAGTCTTTTACCAGAAGCTTTCCAAAAGTGTGGTTCTGAAAAGTAACGCTTGGTGTAATTTTTACATACTCCTAAAGATATTAAGATGGAGAATTATAATCGGAAGACACTACCCAAATGTATGACAGAACTTCAAAAATTTGCCAACTGACTAAACAGAAGCATAACAAAATGCCAAATTAGCCATTTAATGTCGATGAACAAGAGGGGTGAATGTATAATTCCCTCAATGGTGCTTTGTCTAATTGACTACTTAATGTACAAGCCCTTAAAATGTCAAAGTAAAGTTACCACTGCAGGTTTTACAGTTTCTGTGTTTTAGCACCAAAGAAAGATAGTAAATATAGCTAGGATGTTAAAGAAAAGATTGATAGTTTAAAATGATAATATTTGTAAAATCCTTATTTCAAACCAAATGTCATTTGCTAAAAATACTCATTCAAATTATTTATGGATAAACATAAGGAAACTTGGATTGAAATTCCCACTTCTCAAAAAGAAAAAGAAAAGAAAAAAAGCTATGGTGGAGTTTGAAAGTATCAGTGAGGATTCCATTACAAATAGTGGACTTGTGGTTTCCTCTCTAAAGCCGGAGGGAGGCACTTGTTTGGTGGGGACATTCCGCCCACATTTCTGTTGGTGCGGCCCACCCACACGGCACCATTACATCTTTGGCATCTTGTGGTTTCACGGGGCATTTGCTTGTGACACAAAGACAAGAAATCAGATGTATCCTAAAACCAGGTCTATGGCTTCACTAACTGAAAGTGTCTTGTCTTGGACTAAATCAAATAAAATAATAATAATAATTTAAAAAAACCCACAAAAACAACCTAGTGACTTCCGAGACTTGAGAAATAAGCACTAATGTTTTTCATGATACTAATCTCTTAATTCTTAGTTGTGATTGTTCAAGTTGCCAGAAGCATTAGTTCTTGTTGCAAATTGCTTGTCTTTAAAATGATTTTTCCCTTTAATTTAGAACAGGTCAAAGCACCCTAAAATACCTCAAATCTGTTGGCCGCTTTATAATTACAAAGTCTAGACCAAGTTACACTATTTAAAATATAAATGAATAATACATCTGAACCGACAGCTGGTATGCCAAGTTGTAGCCTGAGGCTGCTTTAAGATGGTTGAAATGCAGTATAATGTAAACGCTTGGAAGTGAAGGACTATTAATTGAAAGCCAGACTGATAGCGAAGGGGGTGGCATTACGGATAAGGTGCCGTTCAGGCTAACCATATGTAGCATATCATCTACCGTGGATATTTTAAATGTTTACTGTGGACATTTTTTATTTCAAGTCTGGAAATGTGCCTTCTAATCATTAACAGAAGTGTCCTACATTAATGAAAAAGCTTAATGGTGGAAGGCATCTTTTGTATTCTTTTTCTGCCTCCAAAAATTCTAGGGAAAATACAATCTACTGTTTGACTTTAAGTTGAAAATATAATCATAATAAAATTTAAAAGATGATTTTTTTCTTTCTTGTTATAATATTTACCTAGTCAAAATCAAACTCACTCACTTAACCTGACATGCTTAAATATGGTTACTTGTCCTCCCAACCCCCACTCTGTTCTGACAGGCAGCAAAAATGAAGAGCATTTACTTTGTGGCTGGATTGTTTATAATGCTGGTACAAAGCAGCTGGCAGCGTTCCCTTCAAGACACAGAGGAGAAAGCCAGGTATTAACTCTTTAGACTTGAACTAATGGAGAGTTGTGATTAGAATAAAGCCCATGAGAACTGTGATTGCTGAGCAGGGTCTCAGTCATATGTAGTGAATACACTGCACAGTTTCCAAATGTCTAAAGCATTATTGTGCTAAAGTCAGGCTTTCCAGGAGTATAAACAAGAGTATGTGTTATTTCATAATCAAAGAGGTGGTGAGCAATGCTGGAAAACATGTTACATGGAAAATACTAGCTATGCAGATGATCCTACCTATCCATTCACAGCTCACGCGCTGCATAGATTCTTTTAATTATTCTCACTTTTTTCTCCTTTCATTCTGCTTTAAAAATAACATTGTTCCTTGCTAATTGTAAAACTTATATGTGTTCATGGTGTAAAATATGAAAAATATACAAAAATGTAACTACTCAAAATTCCACTATCCAAAGAAAACTATTCAAAGTTTTAAAAAAAGATGCATTGCCTTCCTGAATTTACTGTATATAAAAATCTCTCCACTTATTACCTGTTTTTGTATCATGCTTTTTCTCTTAATGTTGTATTGTTAGCTTTTTCTTATATCACTAGACTATACATTAAATGTGTATTTAACAGTTCCATACTATTTCATCTTATTAACATACAACATTTATTTAGATATTCCTCTTCTATAGAAGACTTAAGAGGCTTTCAAATTTTCCTATATAAAATAACATTTTGCATACACTATTCCCAGCATTTTTCAATTTTCTGTGTGTAGATTTCTAACAGTAGAATTTCCGTGTCTAATGGTTTGTGATTCTTTACCCTTTTAAAATACTCAAGTGACTGCTTTCTTGTGTCATTATTGGCATAGTCTCAAGTAGATTAACTAGTTGAGGAATATTTAATCTTATTTCAGAAAAAAATGAAGCCAAGTGACAACCTGTTACTGGGATTCAGAGTAAGAGTGTATTCAACTGTTAAAACCTTGAGATTTCCATGAGAAGCTAAGGTCCCTCTAAACACCAGCCGAAATACCTGTCTTATGGTTCACACGATCCTATATTTTGTAGTGAAGCTTCTCAAGTAAGACTCCTCTTGGGGAGATTCACTTTGCACCAATCATTGTTTTCCACAGATCTTTCTCAGCTTCCCAGACAGACCCACATGATGATCCGGATCAGATGAATGAAGACAAACGCCATTCACAGGGCACATTCACCAGTGACTATAGCAAGTACCTGGATTCCAGGCGTGCTCAAGACTTTGTGCAGTGGCTGATGAATACCAAGAGGAACAGGCAAGAATTTAAACGTGATCCAACAATTGTACAGAAATATACTAAATATGTCTAAAATTTTGCCTGACTTTCTTAAGTTATCATCCTCATCGAATAATGCCCACGAGGTCTTTGTTGATTTTCAGGGTTATGAAGGTGGTCTCTTGTATTATCTCACCTTTCACCTCTCCAAACACCTTACTCACACTCCAGCGTGACATAGACTTTATCTTCTCAACTATATTCCTAACTGTGGTCTTAGAAATATTTATTTTCATCCATTTTTCCTTCAAATTGAAAACTGAGTTGTATGGAACCTCAAAGTTAGGAATCTAATTTCTGACTAAAACATACAGCAAATTCAACATTCCTCCATAGGGTTCAAACCCACAACTGTGATCACATTAAAATTATCCCCTGGCCAAGTTCATCAGGGTAAGGAATGGAAATAGATGCATTCCATGTCTTGTAGAATGAAATCCAAGACATGCATTTAAAATTACAGCCTCGCTAGCTGCACAGCATGAAGAGAAGGCAGCAAATAAGAACACAAACCTATCATAAGGCATACATTTTAATGTTGGATTTTCTTTGACGAGTGTTGGGGTTTTTGCTGCTTCTAGGCTACTAGAGAAAATTATCCACAAGGGTTTCACAGGGATGGTGGAATTTCACAATTTCTTTGGAGGGTGGCCCATAAGGGGAAAGGAGTTATGCATACAAAGTAGCTGAAGGAATCTAAAAATCAAGAAAAGGACATAGATTTGTCTGGCTAGAATGGAAAAGGGAGAAAGAAGAAACACAAGCCTGAGAGAGAGAGGAAGCAGACAGGAGAAATAGGAGGAACAAAGTAGCTAACCAAAGTTAACCTTAATGTGGAGGGTCCCACTCCAGGGAAGATGGTATTGCAGTCAGGCAGAAATAGGTAGAGAGCCTTGTCAAGGGTTACAGGTGGGCCCGCAGGGAAATGTGAGAAATTGCAGATTTATAAAAATAAGAACAATTCTCCCTACTTTGTAGTGTGAAAATGCTTTACCTTGGTGACTTAATATAAAGTAGTCCTCACCCAGATATTTGTTGTATGTTTAAGATAAAATCTTCCAGGGTAGCACTTGCCAGGGCGACTAAGAGCAGCTGAGCTAAACTCCACAGAGCACTCTGCACACACTTGCGGCTGAGCTGGGATAATCTTCACTTTCCTCCTAGAAAATCACACATTTTCATTTATACATTTAAGCGTCATGATTAGCCCTCTCCCACCATTCTTCAATCTGCATTATTAATGTAACTTCAAAATGAATCCCGACTACCTTCATCTCCCAAACTCCTCAAGCCCCTTCCGCTCTGGACCTTGAACCCCAGGTTGCCATTGCTCATCAGTGAGAACGAGGTTGCTAAAGATCCGGAATTCCAGCTTCACTTCGCATTTCTTTCAGGAATAACATTGCCAAACGTCATGATGAATTTGAGAGACATGCCGAAGGGACCTTTACCAGTGATGTAAGTTCTTACTTGGAAGGCCAAGCTGCCAAGGAATTCATCGCTTGGCTGGTGAAAGGCCGAGGAAGGCGAGAGTAAGTCTGTGCATTCTGACCTGACATGCCTTCCCCTTGTTGCAGAAAAGTTAAATCTATAATTATCTATATATGAATTGGGATTACAAAAGCAATTTGTACATTCTCACCAAGTAAGAAAATAGCCCCTACTGATGAGAAACAATACACAAATTTTGCTAGCAGGTATTAATAGAGTCTATCACAGTACATTTCTATCTCCCATTATATCTGCGTTATAATTAGGTATTGACTGACTCATGCAGATGAGGACACATTTGAAAGTAAATAGTATGCTTTTGATAACTACACTAAATTTCAACTAGACAGTTCCAAGAATAAATAGTGCTGAAATTTTTAAATATTTCAACATTTAAATAAAACTTTTTATACTTAGTGTTTGATTTGAAATAGTTGCATGTGTAATTAACATATAGTCAAATCTTAATATTTATATAAATATGTGATTTAAAAAAAAGACCAAACATAAGATGTTAATAAAACTCAAAGTAGAGATATGTGGAAACAGTCATATATTGAGCCACATACTCAATTTTTTATGGTAATGTAACATAGATATCCATCAAATGATCAAAGCTGAAAATGAGACTAAGACATTTGGTTACTTGCTTGGATTTTAACACCATCAAACAGATCCACAAATCATCCCATTTTCTTGTAACCGTTTCAATTAGCATTTGGTAAATAAGAGGCAAGAAATTTGTGTTTAACTCTGATCCTTAAATCAGAATTAAAACATACTTATACTTTAGAAGATATCAAAATAAAAAGAAATTTTCATTGTGGCTGACTCTCAAAATACTAACCAAACTCATAGAATCGATGGTAAAATAGTTGATTCCATTGAGAATATTTTGCAGTATTAAAAGAGATACCCAGAATTCTGTTAAGGCAAATCAGTGAAAGAGAAAATCTAATATAGATTAAATTTCAATCCCTTAATACTGCATTTTGCAAAGCTTTATTGAGAATAATGGGTCTTATGACATAATATATTTTGTAGAACTATAGCTAAATTAATAGATTTAATATTAGCTTCTGTGTATCCAAGATATTAAAAAATCTCTGAAGCAGCCTGGAATATTACAAAGGGCATGAAGTTGAACAGGCTTGGTTTCAGGTCCCAGCCCCACAATCCTCTACCTTTGCAACAGTCCACTGTTCACATGTATTTATGAGGGTTTTCTCTTAGGCTCTCTTCAAATCCTGTACTGAATACCCAATAGCCCTTGTGCCTGTTACCAATGATAGACATTCACAAGCATTTACTTAAAGTATCTGAGCAAATGATAGTTTTAACCCTCATTTTCTTAGCTTCCCAGAAGAAGTCACCATTGTTGAAGAACTCCGCCGCAGACATGCCGATGGTTCTTTCTCAGATGAGATGAACACTGTTCTTGATAATCTTGCCACCAGGGACTTTATCAACTGGTTGATTCAGACCAAAATCACTGACAGGTGATTGCATTTTTAGTTAATTCTGAAAACCATTAAAGCTTTCATAAATTTTTTCAACCACTACAAGTTAAGCCCCATATGAAGGAGTCTATACTATCTTGTTACAGAATAAAAGTATGCTTGTTTAAATCAGTTGAGAGTCATTCCCATATTAATGTCATTTTTAAATTGCTATATATGCTGAAATTTTAACACAAGGTGAAATGTTATTGTATGTTACATTTTTTACTCAATTTGCTAAGCAGAGTAGTAAAAATGAGATACGAATATAACCAATTATTATTGATTTTTTATAATCATATATAAATCTTTGTAATTTTTGATGGGCAAAGTTGAGATAAATCATTTTTGAGTGAAAATACATTAACAGTCCAAAAGACTGAGGGATTTACAAATAAAGGGATTGATAAACAACCTATATCAAGAATCATCAAGATATGTCCTAGACGAGTTAACAGTATTATCTGGTTATTATAATTATGTTAAATCATTGTTTTTCTTTTTGTCTGTAGGAAATAAGTATGTCACCATTCAAGACCATCTTCACAACATCTCCTGCCATCCATGTGGGATGTTCGGAATTTTAAATTCTGTAATTTTAAGAGATGTATTCTGAATATTGCTTTGCATGCTAGTAAATTTTCTTTTAGCATCGTGTGGCCAAATGATTATAAATGCAATAAACTATTGTCAGACTGTTGAGAAAATATCAACTTCAAAGTATAAAAGTCCTGAATTCTCTTTTTCTCCTCTCGTTTTGAAGTACCCCAACTTGTTTACATTTAGCAATGAAATTATTTTCCTATTATATAATTTGTAAATATAAATTATTCCAATCTGAGCATACCTCCATTCAATATTAGGAAAAGGGAAGAACTACCAGCCATAGTAGTGAAACTAAAAAGAGAACTTCTTGAAGCTTTTATCATAAAAATCCTTAACTTTCGATGTATCAAAGATTTAATAAAATTTTCAAACTTCTTTCCTATGGTCTGTTTTCTCTCTATATGCTGCCTTACCAGCAGGGAGTCTTCCTAAGCTGGTACCCACAACCCAAGTCTGATGCACAAATATGTCTCCCTGTTTTGAGCTGCTGCACAGTGCATTCACATTTTGAACTAACATAGAAATATCAGGGTCTTTCCCACAAAATTCTACAAAAATACTGATTTCTGATCTATCTTCAGAAAGTGGGCTTCTCAGACACAGCTTGGTCTGCAAAAACATGTCTTTCCAGGAAAATGAAATTGACACTTTTAGAGTCTGGCAGATGCAGAGATGGCAGTCTTTACGGGGGGGGGTGATCTTTTGTAAGGTTTCCAGTGACTTTCACGGTCATTTCTGAAAGCCTTTTCCAAAAGTTTAGTCTCTTGATCTTGCTCTTTTACCCCGGCCCAACTGTTTGCTACAGACTCCAGGTCAGAATCTGAGGAACTACTCTCTCTCCCTATATTTAGAAAATCGTGGTCATTTGTGTAACTACAGCTGCCATGACTTTTTCCCATCCAGGAGGACTGTTCAAGAACTCCCTGCTTACATCACCGAGAGGCACCATCTTGCCACTTATTAACCCACTCACACAGCGATGGCTCGGAGGCTGCTTGGGATCGTGGTATGCTTCACTCTCTAGCACTGTCTGAGTTTGCCACGTTGCAATTTTAAATCAGCAACATGAATAGCTAATTTCTTTACGAAGCATCATAATTTATTACCTGGGCCTTTAGTTGTGCAGAATGTTCTATCTCACTTGGCAGCTGTTTCTGCAGAACTTGCCTGTGAGTTTCAAGTCTTCAGGCTCACACACAATAGTATATTCTGCTCGCTTTGATTCCTTCTGAAAAATCAAAAGTTCAAGAGCTGGCTAACCCATGAGGTGGTACAAGATGCAAATTTTCATTCCCACTCTCTTTTGATTGTTGAAGTAATTTATTTTGTGGCTGAAGCTCCAGTCTCTCTTCTTAGTTGTGAATAATCACTCTTCTCTTTAACCTTTTCATTCAGCACACGGTTTTGTTCCATCAACTGGGTCTGTCATCTGGGTCCAGTGGGCCCATACTTCTTTCATATGATTTGCAAGCTGATTGGCTTCTTCCTTTTGTGAATTAACAGCTGTGAGCTCTTCTTGGAATCGAATAACTTCTTCATTTGTTTACCTTCCCTCGGTCTATTAGTTCTATTGAAGTTGTAGTCCTCTAGTTCAAGTTGATAGTTTAGAAGCTCATTCTTGAGCTTTTGGCCCTAGATCTCTTCGATATTCTATATTCTGCTCCAATCTCTGAAGTGCCTCAGTAAAGATTTTTTTTTTTTGGAGCCTTTAGTTCAGCTCAAAAACTTCAATTATTTTCTTTGGTTCTGCTTTTCTCTTCACAAATCTGTTTCTTTTAGTAGACGGTACCTCTGAGCACACATCTCTTTCAATCTCTTGAATCTTCTGAATTCTTGGAGGGGTATCCTTTTCCTGAGAAATCAGGACTTCAGTCTTTACTTGACGAGTTCATTCAAATATGTCCTGGAACTCAGTTAATACTCATAGTTTCTTTTTTCTTCCATTTTACTTTTTGCTATTTCAGTATTTTTTAAATACTTCAACTTTTAAGACATGTCTGCTCAATGTTGTTGTTATATTTCTCTCTTACATTCATTTCTTTCTAAAGACTCCAGCTTTGGACACTGAGGCTAAGCATCTGCAGATTGGACATGGATAAGCCGGAGCTTCTCAGAGAAGAGTTCTTGCTAAGAAATGTCGAAGTTGTCTGACTTTCCATATCACAATTCTCTTTAGCTTGATGATAGTCTGCTAATTCTTTAAAGAAGTGCCCAAGAAAACCTTTTCGGTTTTCTTTATCAAATCCTGAAATCAGTGATTTGTAGAAACTGGATGTGGGGTTCATTTTAATGAGTTGTAATAGATCCTGCATAGTAAATACCTTGTCTTTTGCCAAAGCACTTTCCGGAGAGAAAACAGAAAGTGAATATTCATAGCCACGTCTCTCTAAGTGATCTGCACTAGAAAGTTAGAGGCACTCATTAATAGGGCACTAAAATGAACTGAGGCTGGGGTTCTCCACTCAACACAGGATGCATCAATTCACGAATTGGCTGGTTTCTGAGTTGGGACTTCAGCGTGTCCAGGATACCCCATCCTTGAATGTCTGGTACATCTTTTCACACAGTTCATTTTAACTCAACGCACTGCACCCTAGAGGCGGGGCCTTGATCCAGAGGCAGATGGAGGCAGACCCGGAAAGCTAGAAGCAGAAGGCAGCTGAGAAGGAGGAACCCACGTTTTCACCACTGAAAGTCCATTCGACCCCTCCCAAAGGAGCCAAGAAGCACCACTACCTTGATTGGTGTGCCACGGCCATGGCACTGCACCCATTGTGCAGCAGACCGGAAGTTCCACCCACATCTTACAAGAGCACTTCATTTGCCCCCACCCCACCACGTGATCTGCCCATCCTGATCTGGCTCTGGTGATCATCGTTATTCATCCTCCCAAATAGCTGAGATTACAAGATTATGGCTTTGGACCCAGCTAGTGAAAAATATTTTTGAACTCCACGATTACGAGGATACAATAAATAAAAACTTAATGTGCAGTGTTTAAGGGGAAAGTACAATTTAGGAAAGAAAGTTTGAAAATCAGTGGTCAAGCTTTTACCTCAAAGAGAGAGAAGACAGGGAGAGCAAACCTTAAAAGGTAAAAGAAAGGAAATAAGAGCTGAAAGATAATGACATTGGGAAAAATTGATACTAAAAATCAAGTTGAAATTGGCTATTTGAATAGAACAACAAAATAATTTCCTAGCAAGACTAGAGAAGAAAGCGGGAAAATTACCAAGACCTTTAACATAGGTGGGCATCTCTAAAGATCTTACAGATAATAAAAGAATAATAAAAATATGCCTGGGGGTCTAGCTTAGTGGTAGAGTGTTCATCTAGTAAGGACCAGGGTTCAATCCCCAGTACAGAACACGTGCACACACAAGAATATACTATTTAAGGTTGTATACCCAATAAATTTGTGAATTTGATGAAATATATCAATTTCTTTTAAAATACTGCTGATACAGAAAATAGAAAATAAATCTTAATAGTCTGGATCTACTATGTTGTAATAGAAATTAGATCTATTATTTTTAGAAAGCTTACCAAAAAAGATCTTCAGACCCAGATGCTTTCTTAGGTGAATTCTACTATGTATTTAAGAAAAACTATGCCAATATTACAAGAGAAAAGAAGAAGTTTTTGCTAGTTCATTTCACAAAACTTTGATACAAACATACAAGGATTTTACATGGAAAACAACAGACCCATCTAATTCATGAACATGGATGAAAAATCATACAAAGACATCATCAAATTAAACCCATCAGTTCTGGGGAGGTTTAACATCTGCAAAACATTTGATGTGATTCACAACATTAACAGAAATAAAATGGAGAAAAGTCATATGAATTTGGCTGTCTAGTTAAATGCAGCAAACACGTTTGTTGACATTTGAAACCCATTTATGATTTTTAAAACTTTCAGAAGGAAATAATAAAGGTAAAAACAGAAAGAATTTAGATAGAAAACAAAACAATGAGACTAATGAAAGTATGACTCTCTAAAAAGAAAAAAACAAAATAGAAAACCACTAACTAAGCAAAAAGAAGAAAGTAAACACTCTAGGAAACTGCATATGGTAGTGCACGCCTGTAATCCCAGCACTCTGGAGGCTGAGGCAGGAGTATCATCGTGAGTTTGAGGCCACCCTCAGCTACATAGTGAGTTCAAGGCCAGCCTGAACTATATAGTGAGACCCCCATCTCAAAACAACAACAAAAACAAACAGAGGCTATTGAAAATGCTGAGCAAGTGTGTGCCTGAAAATCTAGAAGAATGAGTAAAATTTTTAAGAAAATGTAATGTTTTAAAAATTGATGCAAGTAAAGATTTTTAGAAAATTTTCATAATCCAGTTTGCACAGACGAAATTGGAGTATCAAGAAATATTCCATGAAAAGGTGACAGATCTGGCTGTTTTCTTATGAACATCTACCAGACTTTAAAGCGTAGATAATTATGATGCTACGTAAATTGTTTCAGAGGCTAGAGAAGAATGTCCTAATACTTATAAAGTGAGCATAACTTTGATACTTCAACTTGACAGAGACAGAAGAAAATAAAAGAAAAAAATTTATAGACCCCTTTCACTTAGAAATTCTGATTTTAAAATTCTGAGATAATCAGATAGTAGAATGCAACATTTTATTCAAAACATTAATAATGATATCTTAAAAATAAGAACCTAATAACCCAAATTTAAAACAGTGACACCCACACTAGGTACTACAGCAACTTTATGTAGTTGTGACTTAATGCTGCGCCTATGTAGTTGTTTACATTGCTCACTGTCAGAAGCAAAAGGCACAATAAATTGTGGTCTGTGTAATCTTGTGCAATGGCCTGTAAGTTTGTGTAATTTTGGATACATTTTAATAAAAATCTATAAAAAATTAATAATACACTATGATCAAATGTAATTTATTTCAAAATTATTAAGCATGGTTCAATATTAGGAAATCTATTAATGTAATATGCCATACTGAGAAGTCTAAAGAGAAAATTTTCACCACTAACTCCACATATAATGCCTAGACCATTGCTAAAAATCAATACATATCCCTCATAAAAATTCAGTAAAAGAGAATAATGCATCATATATTTATATTAAAACTGCAAAAGTTAGACTAAATGGTGGCAAGAATGCACATAATTAGAAGTCTCATATAGTTATTGTGTTGGCATGAACTGGGACAATCACTTAGGAAAACTGGCAAATTCTTATAAAATGAAACATAAGCCTACCATATTTATTTATACATCTATATATCTACATATATAAAATAGAAATATATAAGCAACCTAAATCACCATCCATAGGATACTGATTGAATGAATCAAGTTACGAGGACAAAACAGAGAATTACATAATCGTTAAAAGACTTGAACAAGGATGTTCTTAGTGGCTTTCATCATGGTAAAAAAAAATGGAAACAACTCAACGTCTATCAACAATAGAATGGTTAGAAAAGTTGGTGTATTCACACAATGTAATATTACCAATAAAATACATGTAGCAACATGGATAAAGTTCACAAATAATATGTTGTAGAAAAAATGACGACCACAAAGTAGAGCACACTACTTGATTCTCTTTGTGGAAAGTTTAAGAACAGTACAAACTAACCAATTCTTCTAGAATCACGTAGTGGCTGCCTCTGGGGAAGGAGGTGTGGAACTGAACAGGAAAGGGAAAAAGATTCCTGAGGTGATGGAAATGTGCTGTTTCCTCACTGGGGTATAAGGGGTGCATTTATAAAAAGTCATCCAAATGAAACTTTGGATTTGGCATTTTATTGCATATAAACTATACCCAATAAATACATTTAAATATACAAAACATATGAGAAAAACGAAAGAAAACTACAATAAGATGTTATTTCCAATTAAAAAAAAAAAAAAGCTAGCCAGGCACAGAGGCACATCTCTGTCATCCTAGCACTCTCAGAGGCTGAGGCAGAAGGATCAAAAGTATGAACTCACTCAGGGCAACTTAGTGAGTTAGGGAGATCCTATCTCAAAATTTAAAAATAAAAAATAAAGAGGCTGGGGATATAGCTCAGTGCAAAGGGCCCGAGTTCCATCCTCAGAATCACAAAATGTACACAAACGTACTAAATACACGCATCCATGTTAACCTACATACATACATAAACCAACTTGGCAATACCGTCTGTTGACAAGGATGTGGGTCCACAGAACCTTTCAAAGATGACAGACGAGTACGCAAATGTTATCATATCACTTACGAAAGGGAATTTGATAGTACTCACAAAAACTAATCAAAAGTCCCAGTTCCAGAAATTTACCCTAAATATATAAACCTAGCAATTTAAAATTGCATATGCACAAGATTATTCTTTGTAGATTTTGGTCATTTATTGTGAAACAACCTAAACGCCCACCCGTAGAATCCTGGCTGAATGAGCCAAGATACATCCACAAAGTGGAGAACTATGTAGCCATTTATTTAAAAAATGAGTATTAACTCATAAAGATAGGATTATTTTTAATAGTATTATTGGTATTGTTATTCTGAAACTCTTTTGTCTGTATTCAGGTAAAGAACAAATTAGTAAATACATGGCTTTGTTAGGAGTCCGGGTTCTAACTGTGTGAGAAGGCGAGTCAGGTACAGAATAGAAAAGGCAAGGAAGCTCTACATTGATGTGAACCGCAGATGGTAGTATGCGTGTCGTTTTGTATATACAAATGTGGACATATCATGCATGGGTATACATGTTTTACCTATGTATATACAAATATGTAGCTGTGCACTCATTATACTGCCTACAATGGCCTCCCACTTTTGATCCTTTTGTCTCAGACTCTGGTGTAGCTGGTATTATGGGTACATGCCACCACATTCGGGTTAATACCTTGGTTTTAATACTATTTCCCACTAAAAAGTCAGGACCTCCTTGAAAAACAAATGCTCAATTCCTCTGAAATATATAAAGTACAAGGTGAGTTTAGAACATCTTTTGGCACAGAAAACAAGCTGATGGGAGAAAGGGTACTAATGAAATAAAGTCAGTTGATGTACACAGATAGACATACATCAGTGTTCATTGCACTACTCTTTCAAGTATTTTGTAGGTTCAAGGTTTTTCTATACAAACTTTTAAAAATACTGTACTCATTACCTTTTTTAATTGCTGGAACATCAGCTCATTACTCCAAAAATATGACATGTGGGGAATGTATCGGCACTTGTTTACTTCATCTGCGCAAATTGTTATTCAGAATGTCTTAGTTACTCTCTCTTCAGTGAGACACAACATCCAACACCCACAAGTTAAAGGCGGAAAGGTTTATTTTGGTTCATAATTGGTAAAGGATTCACGGTCCGCTGGCCGTGGTTAGGGGCATTGACAGGACAGCATGGTTGAGGGGCATGGTGGAGGAACGGTGCCTTCTTTGTTTTTCAGGCAGGCAGAAAGGAGCTGGAAAGAGATCCTTACGGGTCATACACACAGGGAGCCACCTCTTCCAACCAGACTCCACCTGCTAACAGCAAGTCACAGGTGATTATCACACCACATGATGCAATCATCTCCCCAAAGCCCCACCTATGAGCACATGAGGTACTGGGGGGACATCTAGATGTAACCCATAATACAGAGTAACTAGTTTATGAGAGAAAGATTTTTGATAATTCCAGTTAAATAATAAAAGTAAAATTATAGAATTAAAAAAATCACCATTTTGCAATCACTGATAAAATAATAGATCCAGACAGTTAGCAGAAGATATAAAAACATGAGGTACAAGTTGAATGGCAACTGTAATATGTGGGTCAAACTGGTAACATGTGAACCTACTAATCATGATGCTGTGGGGCAGAAGGCACTACCTCAAACTAGTCCTGCCCCAAAGTTTGAACCTAAAACTTTCAATAGAAATATCAGTTAATAAGAAATATGGGGAAAAACTGAGAACAAAATGCAAAATGTGAAATATTCTATAGACAGTTTCTCTATCAGATAATCTTTTTTTAAAGAAACAGATGTGTTACAGAGAAAAAGAAATACAGTAAACACACAGCAATCAAAAGCAACTATGGGCTTCATTAGGAAACTGTTTCACACCTTAAAAAATATTTTGATAAAATTGGGGAAATTTGAAAATAATTTAGTTGTTAAATACTCTTAAGAATAATTGTTAATAGTTTATAATATAAACTTTTTAAGATACATGTGATAGCCTGGTATAAGTGTAGACTTATAGATATATAAATAGATGCAGAAATAAAAGACAGATAGTAGGATGTGGTGGACTTACTGTGGTCAGCCTGAATGGGAACACCCAGCTGGACCAAGTTAGCATTGTTGTGGGCATAGAAGATCCACCTGAAGTCTACTGCCAACACAGCATAAAGGAGAACAAGAGCAGAAGGCTGAAGATGGCTGTTTCCCAGGAGAAGCTCTGTTGAGGCTGGTTCTTTTGAAAGGAACTCAGTTGTTCTTGTCACAGGAGCTCGGGGCCTTGCCGTCGTCCAGAATGGCAGCTTTTCACTTTGGGGGGCTCTGGCCTTCATCTCCGCTGCAAGCCTCATTTCTTGGTTCCAGTATAGATTTCTTTAGCCTTTTAGTGCAGACACAGACGTACAAGCGACATTGTTGTTGGCTCCCAGCCCTTGACTTGATCTTTCAGGTCCCCAGTGCACAGGTAGACAGTCTGCACTCTTCCTGCATTTGGCTTGTATGTGTGAATGTTGTAACTTGTAAGTGTCCTGTACTAAATCTGCCCTCTTGCAAACCATCAACTCTGGAAAAGTGACTAATATATAGGAAATAGGGAGAGAGACCTTTCTCAAATGGAAGGGGTGAAAGAGATGGAGGGAAGGAGGAGAGAAAGGGAGTGAAAAAAGGAGTTAAGAGTGTACAAACTCCCCACAAGGAATGTACTAATAAGCACACACATACTAACATTTGTTAAAATAATTTGCTTGTGAAATGATAAGGGCTTGCTTTCAGTTCCTAAGGCCACCTTCCCTCCAAAGTAAACAGGGAGGGAGAGCAGATAGGACAAAAACGGCAAAATGTTGATGTGTATTAAAGCTGGGTCAGGTGATTCATATATGGGAGTCGATAATGCTATTTTCTCTACTTTTGCTCATATTTGAAAATTTGCAGAATAAAAAAGAAAAAGACAAGAGTGGTTTGGCTAAGGATCCCACAGTGGATCTGAAATCAGTGGGCAGATCTGAAGTACAGTGCACAGGAGTGGAACTAACTAGTGGAACTAACAGGAAACGGAAGCTAAGCAGCAGTGTACGAGCAACTGTTCACTAGCTTGTTCGCCTCAGCGGGTGGGAGGAGACCCCTGACTTGTAACAGTTGTCATTTTTTATGGTGCAACTACACCCAGCATGGCAGGTCTCAATCTGAATGTGGATTTGAGGAGGCAAGTACGTACCTGCCTTTCCCCACTATGTCACCCACACCAGCACAGCACAGGAGAAAAGCGGTGAGTCAAGCATTATGCCTGAAGTTCCCATTTTATCAGTTGGGTATAAGAGCTGAGGTGTTGCATTAAGTAAGTGAGAAGCACTGTACTTTGGACATTAAAATAAATGTACGTGGGAATGAAAGAACACAAATTTCAGAATAGTGGGTTCCCTTTGGTGGGAGTCAGGAGAAGGAGGAGGGACAGGGCACGAGGCTTCCATTATTATGGTATTTAATACTTTTTCTCTTTAGGTTTGGCCATGAACAAATGGGTGTGTATTTAATTATGCCTTGTATTTTTTTTTTTTAACCAAACTCTATTTCTTTCCAGAGTAGAGAAACTCATTAGCTGGTCATCCTGAACTGTGACTCCAACTTGGAGCATCTTCATGTTTAGGTTGATATGTAAATTTTATTGCTTTTGAAATTTAAATCATAGTTACTGTTTATACAAAATAATCTTCAACTTTTTTTTTTTTTTTTGAGGCAGGGTCTCACTGTGTAGTTCAGGCTAGTCTTGAACTCACTAGGTAGCCTAAGCTGGCCTTGAACTCAAGGCAGTTCTCCTGCCTCAGCCTCCTAAGTATTGAGATTATAGATGTGTACTACCACATCTGGCTTCTAAACATAATTTAAAATGAAAATTAGTTGTTTCTAATTTTAAAACATAAAAATGAAGAGAGAAAAGTGGAAAATAAAAATACTACAATTATGACCTAATATTAAGAAATAATGTTTTGCCTCATTTTCTCTGGATTGTTGACTTTATTATTATTTTTTTAAATTTTATTTTAAACCAAGACCATGTATTGGTACATTTTACATACAATGGTTACATTCATCACATTTATTTTGTACCTGTACATGATGCATCTTGGTTCTCCCCCCT